>JAHBCN010016170.1:0-19948 GCA_019359885.1 Listronotus oregonensis
TACGGACAAAGAGAATGAGCAAAATGAAAAAGAATATAAAAAAATTTCCCCGTTAGAGCTTCCGTAGTATCAGCATTTGGTTCCTATGTAGAAGAAACTAGACGATCAGCATTTAACATTCGGAAGCATTTAAAAAGGCCAGAGAATTAGAAGAGCAAAAGGAAATAGAAGGTATATTTATTTGTTAAATATAGTGTATTTTGTGAACTGTGATTAATGCAGATAAATTTTAAGCATGTTTTAGTGGAATGTCGAAAATTAAATTTTTCTTATTTTTTAACAAATCTGTTGTATATAAAATATATGTAACTATGAAAAAAAAGTATGATTGTATAAAACATAAAAAAAATATTAACCTAACCTAATAACGAGATAAACTTTGTTCAAAAATAAATATTTAGAATATATGAAGAGTTACAAAATAAGTAATTTAAGACAAAGCTTCTTCCATATTCCGAATTTACACATATGAATAAAATTTTAGCAGACTACACGTAAAACTAATTAAATTCCATCAAAAGCTTTTATATTATTTTTAAAAAAATCAGTGTAATGTGTGTTTTTATTAAATTTAATGTTTTAGAAATCAAAAAAAGTCCATTTATTATCCCACAAGGAGGATGGTTTACTAAGTTTGTGTTTTTCTATACATGGCCAATTAAAATGCTTCTTCGCTGTACGATGCCCAATCCCAAGACACATCCAAAATGGTTCCCTCTCACTTTTTTTATATGTATAGTTTGGATCGGAAGCAATTCCTATGTGGTTTCTTGGATGGTTAGTATTATAGGTAAGTTTGTATTAAATATTATAGTATATGTATGTCGCACCCACTTGGCGTAGTTGTGAAGTGGAACCAGATAGTGTAATAATATTTTATTTCACTATTTGGACAATTTTTATGTCCAGTTCATGAAATTGATATGTAATTTTTCCATTTAGAGAAGCGAAACTATATTACACCATATGGATGCAAAAATCATCCAGTTCCTGTACTGTATATTTGGCATTTGTCCACTTAGTGAAACAATCAGTCGTCGGTGTTTTGAATGGCATGAACATTATTTTGAACTACTTAAGCAAAAATGTTTAATATCAAAAATAATTTTTTTACGATTGTTGATCAACATTTCACGGAAAAACTAACCACAACTAACCAAAAACGTTGGGTCATTGCATTGTATTACGGTAAATAGATAAATGCCAAATATACAGTACAGGAACTGGATGATTTTTGTGTCCAGATGCTTTACCGTCTCGTTTAACCAAGTGAAAAAATGGTATTTTCATTTCATGAACTGGACAAAAATATTGGCCGATGGTAAAATAAAATATTATTACACTATCTGGTTCCAAAACTGGACATTCAGTTCATGAAATAGACAATTAGGTCATGTGAGTGCGACATGTATATGTTTTAAATACAAATAAGGCTTCAAGATAAAATAAACTAAAATTATCACCTAGTTTAAGGACTAGAAAATTATGCTTCTTATCGTCCATTTTAAAGTCGTGTCTTAATAAAACAATAAAATATTAAGTTGGAAGTTATTTTTTAATTTTTTAAGCTACATGAATTTATATCATTCATGTTTCAGTTTAAGCAAAAAACGTTGAATTACGAAAAAAACGTTGTTGTGGGGGCTGGTTTATAAAATAACAAATACTAATAACAAATGCACACATTTTGCGTTTGAATTTTTTTTTTAGTCTTGAAATACTTGGATTTTGTTTTAGTTAAATTTTACTTGGTTAGTTAAGGTTACTTCTGGTCAGAATTTTAACGGACTTAAAGTTCTAGTCTTATATTTTTTAGTATTTAGATTTTTTCTAAATACCTAAATGTACAACTACAATAATGATGGGTATATTGGGTTTTAAATTATTCTAGGGAAACCAAAAATGAAATAAAGGTCTCTAAAAAATATCTGTATTTTTTTATTTATAAATTATTAAGGATGCATTAATTAAGCGGTATCTTACTCAATAAATATTATGCAGAGTTTTTTGAGTTTTTCGAATATGGGTTGGACAATTTTTTATTGTAGAAAATACTGGACAGGACGTTTCGATGACGAGTCGGACGCCGTTCTTAAGATATAAAAGAAACCTAAAATTTTGGTTAAAAATCAACAATGACCCAAATTAACATTATTCTAAACTAGTTTAACATCCTTTATAATTTATGGCATAGTGTCAAAAAACGACAAAATAATTTGTTGTGATACGTACATTTATTATTTTTAAAAATAATAAATCTTCTTCGACAAGATTTTTAAAAATTTAATTGTATTGTGATGGTATAAAAAGATAATTAAAATTAATATAAAAAAAATTATTACAAATTGTTTACACTTATCTTTTTGGTTTTCAGGAAATGTTTTAGGAATTCCAGATACCGTACAGGGAATGACATTTGTTGCAGCAGGAGGTTCGCTTCCTGAATCTCTTTCTATTGCTATAATGTCAAGAAGAGGTAAGTAATTATGCTTTTTTAACCGTATCTAAAATACCTTAAATCCATTGCATTTGCCTCAGCTTTATAAAATTAGGTTAAAATTGATGCTAATAATAAAAATATTTTAGCAGATAAATTATCTGTAGTTGCAGCCTTTTATATTCATATCTTAAGCACGCCTATTTACTTTTAACATTTTTTATCAAATACCACATTCCTAAAATGTTTAAAAAAAAATTGTAGTTTCTAAAAAAATTTGAGTCTGATGGGCCAGTATGGACTGAAATAACTTTTTTTAAAATTTTTGTATTATGCTTTTGCAATAAAATATTTTTTTGTGGTCAAATTATTCGTGAGATTTTTCTTAATTGATTGGTGCAAACTTTATACTTAGCTTTTCTTTAAAATAAACTCTGCATTAACTGTATTAACCAGGACTCTTAAATAATAAACCAACCTAAAAAATGTACGAATGTATTTTAAATCTTTATTCTAGAAATATTAACCATTACATATTATTCATCAAAAGCTTTTGGTAACATTTTTAATGTTTCTGAACTGGTCGATGGTCTAGAACAGGGGTCTCCAAACTTTCCAGCCTTAGGGCCATACTGATTACTCCAGTAAGTTCCGAGGGCCAAAACCATATTATCATTGTTGCCGGTGGTAAGAAGTGAAATAGTCCACTGATGAAAAAAAAAGTCCGAAAAAGTACACAATGTTTAAAAAAGGCTGCAAATCGGACTAAAGTCCGCAAAACAGCAACACTGTATATTATTAATTTTCCTGTCATTATCTGTAATTTCTAGATTAGTCGTAGAGTACGAGCCATGAGGAGTAACGTGACACGACATCTGGTGGACACAAGCGGAAATAGGTAGTACCTTCTATCGCTAACAGATGGCGCTAATAGCACGTACAGAATAATCTCGTTGGTTCGAGAAAGTTCTGGTGCCTTCCACTCACTTCTAGATGGCAGTAATTGGAATATATAAGAAGGCTAGTGGCGCAACCACAAGTCAGTTCCTATGACACTTGTTAAATAAAATATTGCATACCTCCTTAAAACGTGTTTGCGCGTGTTTAGTGTAAGACATCTTTATAAGAGTATTTTGATTTGAATTGTTGCTTTTGTGTGTGAATTAGTAGTATGGAAAAGAAGCGAAAAATTGATAGTGAATGCAGAAAATTCAAAGATCAGTGGAACATTCAGTATTTCGTAATTGAGTCCAGTAACAAGGCGCTATGTTTGATTTGCAATGAAAGCATAGCCGTTCTCAAAGAATATAACATTAAACGTCATTATGAAACAAAACATTTTCAAAATTACTCAAAATATACAGGAAGTTTGCGGACAGAAAAATTCGAAGCTATGCAGCGCGGATTGAAATCGCAGCAATCTTCATTTACAAAACTAAAAAACTGAACAAGAGGCTGCAACTCGTGCCAGCTTTCGTGTGGCTCTTGAAATTGCAAAACGTGGAAAACCATTCACCGATGGAGAAATGATCAAAGAATGCATAATTGCAGTAGCCGAAGAAATGTGCCCTGAAAAGGTAAATTTATTAAAAACTGTCAGTATGTCAGCAAACACTGTGGCTCGAAGGGTAGAAAACATCGCTGAAAATATATCATCTCAACTGTTCGACAAAAATGGACATTTTGAGTGGTTTTCTTTGGCCTTGGATGAGTCAACGGATGTGTCAGATACTGCTCAGGTGTTGATTTATATTCGAGGAGTAGATAAAAGCTATGAAGTGCACGAAGAACTTCTTGATATGTATAGTATTCATGGCACAATTACTGGTACAGATATTTTTAAAGGAGTTGAAAAGGCCATTAATCAAAAGAACCTTCGATGGAAAAACTTGAAATGTATTACAACTGATGGAGGCAAAAACATGAGTGGGAAAGATAAAGGAGTGGTCGCTCTTGTGTCAAAGGCTGTAGAAAATGACTTTGGTTCAAAACCATTAGTCTTACATTGTATCATTCATCAACAGTCTTTGTGCGGAAAATGTTTGAATATGTCTGACGTTCTGAAACCAGTCATATCAACTGTTAATTTTATCAGATCTTTTGGGCTGAATCACCGACAATTCCGACAATTTATTGAATAGATTGGAGAAACTGACTTACCTTATCATACCGCCGTACGCTGGCTTAGTTGTGGGAAAGTCCTTCAGAACTTTTTTGAACTTCGAGCAGTGATCGAAATTTTTTTGAATGAAAAGCATCGCCCTCTTACTGAATTACAAAACAACGCATGGCTGTGGAAGTTAGCATTCTATGTTGATTTGACAAAACATGTGAACGAACTGAATTTGGGATTGCAAGGAGAAAACCAGCATCTTCCTGATTTATACACTAATATCAAATCATTCCGGAAGAAATTGAGACTGTTTCAATCACAACTACGAAGTAAATGTTTTTCACATTTTAAAACATGTGAAATATTCAGCCACACTACTGAGACTGAGTTTCCTATCGATTTTGCAATCGAAACTTTGAGTGCTTTGAAGATAAATTTTGATACTCGTTTCTCGGACTTCGATGCCATTGCGAATCAAATTAAGATTTTTCAGAATCCTTTTGTTACTGACATTGAAACCCTAGCCCCGGAACTTCAAATGGAAATGATTGATCTACAATGCAGTGATATAATTAAGAACAAATATCAAAACTCATCTTTGTTGGAATTTTATAAGAGTCTTCCACTGACACAATTTGATAATTTGCATAAATTTGCTCGTGGTCTGTTTTCTGTTTTTGGTACTACTTATTTGTGTGAGAAAACCTCCAAAATGAAGTACACAAAAAATGTTTACAGATCGAAATTAACTGATGAGCATCTTAAATCTCTTTTAATAATTGGTACAAGTAAAATTAGTCCACAACTACAAACTATTGTCAGTGGAAAATCTCAATTACATAAATCTCATTAGTATTTCATATGTCATTATGTTTGTTATAAGTTATGTGATTATTTAAAATGTATAAAATGTTAGTTGGATTCATTTCAATAATTTGTTAGTTATTATATACTGAAGTTAAATTTTCTGCATATTATACATGTCTTTACTCATTACAATTCTGTGTTTCTTTATCCAACTTATCACAAAAACAATAACAATAAGCCTACAAAAATGTTATGAGTTAGCGGAGTTAGCCCATGACCATATCAATGTAGATGTCATATTAATAATTATTCAACATAAAATTAGAATACTTCAGTAAACTAAATTTAATTTTCTATAAAAATTATTTGTTCTCTAAAAGGAGTTTTCAAGTATGCTAGCTCTCCGCGGGCCGGACAAAATCTGTCCGCGGGCCGGATGTGGCCCTCGGGCCGTAGTTTGGAGACCCCTGGTCTAGAACATTGTACAATTTTTTTTTATTATTTTTTAGCGGCAAAAATAGTACACCAACATAAAATAAATCTGCATTTCATAGATTTTAGGTTGCAATAAATTGATTAGCTTATACATACGTCTCATAGAAATAATTTTTATCGCCCCAAAAATGTAAAAACTTTTAGAGTCAATTAAAATTAACGAAAATCCTATAATAATCCTACAATAAATTAGCTTTAAGGATCAGACAGACTTTAATAATTCCACAATGTTTACAGTTACGTGTGTAACCTTAATATAAATTCATATTATGTCCCATAATTTAAGGTAGTCCACTTGTAAAACGGCTTTTCTTAGAAATTAAATGAAATTGAAATAAAAGGTTAATATGTGTCTTTTATCTTTTTGAAAAAAACAAACAAATTTTTTTATCATCTGTGAAGCGAGATATTAGAAATTAAATTGTGCATAATTAACATTGTCGATATCAGTCATGTATGAAAGCCATGCATTCATTTCGGAATATCTCAGAAACGGTTCCTAGAATCATCGAATTCATAGTATTAGAAAATTAAAAAGAAACTCTGAATTTTTTGACTGTTTTGTTTAAATAAAATTATTTATGAAAGTTTACTAGATCTGATCGGGCGCGGATCTAAGGGGAGAGAGGCATGGGGGCGATCGCCCCCCCCCAACTCTGGAAAATGTTCGACTTTTTATTTTTTGAGAACTGAAAGCTTTATAATCACAAAAAATTGATGGCTATGAAAATTAAACCATATAATCAAGAACCAAAAAGTGTAAAAAGTAATAAATATTCAATTCAAACATTTGATTTAAAAAACATTTTTGTTAGGCCTTTTTTGTAAAGCCTTTGGTTTAAATTTAAATTTTTTGGTTTTGCCCTTTATTGGCTTGTGATTTAAAACCTCGGTTTAAAATTTTATAGCCCTTGTATATTCGCTTCATCATGATTTTAAAATCTGTAATTTAGTTTTTGCAGACTTTGGATTCGCCTCGGTAATGTCATGTAATATTAACCTGTAGTTAATTTTTTGTAATTCTTATATTTACCTTGGTTTCGTGGTTTCAAAGCCTATAATATAAGTTTTATAACTCTAAAGGCCCCCACGGACCTCGTTCTTTTTAAGCAGTTTTAATCGTGGCGATCAAAAACGTTGATTAACATTGCCAGTTTGTGGGCGAAAACCGAACATAACACCGTCGGTGAAAATTTCTGGCCGCGCTTGAAATCTTGATCGTCGATTGGTCCGTCTTTATTTTAAAACGAAGTGTGTGGTGCAAAACGTTTTTAATCGTAATTCTTGTAACAAATATATACGCTTTATTTACGTTTTTTGGTGAACGACACAAAACACGAAAGAAAAAGTGAAGAACTGCAGCTCTTAGCGATTAAAACGGTTTAGAATTAAATTAAGTGTAGGGAAATAAAAGTTTTAATCGTCCGACTGAGCAGTCTTGATTGGCGATTAAGAAGGTTAAAAAGAACGATAGTTTGTCTATAGTTCAATTGTCATAGCCCATTGAAATACAGCAATATTTTATAAAATAAATAAGGTAAAAGTACCAACCATGAGACACACGTCCTTTCTTCTGAGACGATTCAATTAAACAATTATTATCATATGTTATTCTTATAATAATTGGACAAAAAAAATATTTTCTAGAACTTGTGGATTTACATGTAAGAATTAAAAAAAAGCTTTTTTTTTAATAACTTAACAGGAAAAAAATCTTTTTAATACCCACTATCTCATAATGACGGACATCGCTATTTTAAACGTGGTACGTCTTCTTGAGACAAATCACCACTGGAATGGTTTATGGAATTTTCTAATTATATGCTTGTTTAAAGCCATTTTTAGAATTCTCACCTTAAATTAAGAATAAGCTACCAATAAACTAAACATCTTAAATAAACTTTCAGTGAAATAAACGGAAACAATTCATGTCGATTTGTTCAATGTCTCATTAGTAGGCACGAGACAGTAGGGGCGATTGCTTTTCTCCGTCTCATAGATACGGACATTTACATGCAGTGTTATTTTTATTGCTAAAAAATAAAAAAAACAAATATTTTGATGTTGATTTAGATCAACATCAAAATAATTGATTTATCGCTAAAAAATAAAAAAATCAAATATTTTGATATTGATTTAGATCAACATCAAAATAATTGATTTTATTACAAAAAAAATTTAACTATATCAGTAAAAAAAAATTGCACTTTAAGTCAATTTTTTTTTATATTAAGGTTTTTTCCTCAACATACCAAACTAACCGTCTCATAGTTGATACTTTTACCTGACTTTATATCTATATATTTTCAAATTTTTTAATTACCATTGAGAAAATATTGAATCATACGTAATTAAGTAAAGTACCGATCTTTAAACCATGCAGTACAGTCTCTCTGCAAATAAAATAAATTTTAAAATGGAATGAAAATGCTAATTCATTTATTTTTTGAAATAAAATCAAAATTTTATCTTTTTCATAAAAAAATAATAATTGGCCTCTTAAAACCAGCTATGTGCTAATTTGACGTCTCTAGATCCGCACATGCTGATTGTGAATAAAAAATAGTGTACACTATTTTATTCTATTTTTACGTAATCGCCTTTATAAAAGGTGTATATTAGGACTAGGTGGGTCTAAAAAGTGTAAAATGTAACTGAATAACAAACAGACCTCATGTGTTGTGTGTACAGTCTCCTAAAAAAATAATATTTTCAACCATTAACAACTTCTAACTTTTGGTTAAGCGTATTCGATCTTATTTGGAACTTTCTAACTTTCTGTTCTTTACAGGTGAAGGCAAAATGGGAGTTTCGAATTCTCTAGGAGCTAATACAATGAATATTCTTTTTTCACTTGGAATGCCATGGTTTTTCAAAACTATTTCAATGGGTGCCAACGACCAGGCGTTCATAACAATTGAATCGGGATCTATCACTTACACAATAATGGGCTTAATCGTAGTAGCTATCATTTTGTATACAACCCTATATTTCAACAAATTTCGTTTATCTAAAATAACTGGAACTATTCTAATTATAATTTATTTTACTCTTATTACCTTAGCCTGCCTTTCGGAAATGGTTTTCTTTCCCAACAAACATGACTCATAGAGATTCTCGATAAATTAAGATCTTTCATTTTCATAGGTTATTTTAGATTGAGTTGTGCAAGAAGCCTCAATTTAAATGTTTATAAAAATACTATCACCTTTAAAATGAAATGATCGACATGTTGTATCGTATTGTGATTAAGACTGATAACGTACTTAGGTAATATTAATACTGCCTCGGAAATATATAGTGACATGTATCTGACAATTATAAAAGCGGTTGAACGTAGATCTTATTTTTAAATATCTTATTTTTCATAATAAAAGTAATAATATTTTAAAATAAACGTTCTATTTATTTCGCATTTTTATCAATAAACTATGTATCTGCAAAACAGGGATCACCTATTTGTATTTGTAAATACTGACATAAATTTAAAGACTAAAAAGTTAAATAAATATATGTATCTCATTTATAAGTAAAGTATATATTTAAAAAAAAATCTTGTTGGGTACAAGTTAAAAAAATATGTAATAGGCCCACTTCGGTCCTGGTCCCGGGGTATAAAGTTTGAACCTGCTTAGTCCTATTGACCCCTCTAAACTACCAGATCGACTAAAACAAAAAAATAGGAAAAACTTCAAAAAAATTCCAAACACATATTCACGTTTCATTGGCAAGTCTGCCACCACCATTTTAGAATTTTTGACGTAAAAATGCTATAGACGATCTCAGAATATCTATAGTTTTTTAAAAATTTTGACAATTTTAACTATCAATTAATTTTTAGTTAAGTTTTTACAATTTATTTTAACCTTGAAAATGGTGACAGACTTGCCCTCAAAACGTAGTTAAGCGTTTAAATTTTTTTTTTTTTTTTGGGGCATGTACTCAACAAGGACTAGAATAAAAGTAAAAATATTTTAAGATAAATGATTAATTAATTTTTTATTAAAAAAATTTTGGTATTGTTAAATAAAATCATCTACATTTATTACTGCTCAGTCAAAAAAAAAATAATTAAGATTTATCGTTTTATTATAGTTTACAAAAATCCTTTATACAAACCCTTTATAAAAATACAGTAAAATTGTGGAAAAAAAGCACAAAAAATTATATTTCAATACCTCTTAATTTCAATAATTACAACGTTTTACTTCTTTTCATTTGGGCAATAAGGATTAAATTAATTTAAAAAAAAATAGTATATTATATCACATTTGTCGAAAATATAGCAGTATTTAATTTTCAAAAAAGTTTTTTTGATTTTTGAACCGTTTAAACTTTATAAACAAAGTAAATTTTTTTAAATCCGTAATATAAAATTATTTTTATAAAGACCTAATAATAACTGAATATAAGAAAAGTATGTTTAATAATTTATATCTATGTTTTCTATGTTTCAAAGCTCTATGATAAAAGAAAAATTTAAAAAAATTTTCTAAGTTTAAAAAAATAATACAAAAAAATATTTTTTTAATAATTTTTTTAAATTTTCCCCATAAAAAATGTATATTCTTTTTGTTATTAGTTTTGTTGCTAAAAAGAAAATTCCCCAATTTTTGTCTTGATGAAAAAAGATATATTTTGCTGATTGATGATTTCCCTTTTATTTTTTATTTGTTCTATACCTAAATAAAATATGTTTATTTAGACTCCCGCAACTTGAAAAAAAAAATTTTTTTGCACTTTAACAAAAAAAATTTTTAAATTTCACAAAATGCTTTACAAAATTTCCCAAATTAAATTTTCTTTAAAGAAAACCCCTAAAAATTAATTTTTTTTTTTTACTTTTAAAATTTTTTTAGAGAATTAAAACATAAGCTATTAATTTGAAAAAATATTTTTCCCCTTCCCCAAATTTTTTCTCTATGTTGGTAGCACTTTTTTTTTTTATAAAGAATAATATAATAAAAATTTTTTTTTTAAACTTTTCCCCGAAATTGGGCCCCGTATGATGTTTGAAAAAATATGCTAGAATTTCCCCTGGTACTAGTATAAAAGATATAAGTAAACAGTTATAAATTAACAGAACATCCATTACGTAAGCATTAACTGTACTATGGGGCTATTGTTTTGCCAGTTTTTTTCCCTTTAAACTTTTTTGGCATATTTTACATATTAGATTATTTTTTTCTTTAGAGCAAATTGTACATAGTAAAATAAGAATTTGTATATTTTCAATTCAAGTGTTGTGACAGCAACTCTTGTGATTTTTATACATCTTTTTTTCGATGTAAATATTTTTATAAATATATTTATATTTAAAGAAAATAAGAATGTCTTTTTATTATAGAATTGCCCAATCCCAAAAAATATTTTCCGTCGATTCCGTTGTACTAAGTACACAGTAATTTTAGAAAAAAATAAAATATTAGCATACGAATAAATGAACTATTGTGCATGAACGAAACTACTATATTTTAAAAAAAATTTAAAAATTTTGGGTTTCCCAATCTCCTAAATATAGGTTTAAACATTTTCTTTTTTATTTCAAAAGTTTAGCTTTTTTAAAAAAACCCGTTTTTTAAAGCAAAAATTAGATAGAAAAATTTTTTTGTTTAAAAAACAGTTACCAGTACAAATTCAAAAATTTTCTAAAAATTATTAGCGGTTTTTGACGGGTTTAATAGTAACTTTGACGAAATCATATGAACAAAGATGTCATAACCAAAGTCAACCGTACGCCAAAATGACGTGGTAAATATGAATTCCTTTTGGTTAAAATTGGTTCAATGCCTAAATTGATTATTCTTAACCTAAAAGACAATAGTTGAAGCTTTTTCAAAATTGAAAAAAAAAGTCCCCAATTTAATTGAATAGGGGAAATGATCGAGGAACACGAGAAAAACGGACTTTTCTGGGTTAATAACAATTCATTACACTGGCTAAAAAAAGAATACCTGGTATTATATTTTTAAAATTTTTTTTACTACAGTATTGTTTATTATAGTTATAGGTAGAAAAAAAAAAGTAACAGTAAGTGAAAGTAATATTTTTTAGGGAAACCAAACTGAAAAAATTTCCAATTTTCACTACTATTAGTGTTAACATAAGGCTCTTGGCGCCACTTTTAAAAAAAACGGACACAGACAATTTTAAACTCGATTTTTTTAATCATTCTTTTATACAAAATACAAATATTAGCAATCCATTATTTATGTAATTAAGAATATTATTTTTTTTTTAAAAGTTTTTTTTTTTTTACCCTCTATAACAAGATCGGTTTGCTACAATTTTTTTTTAAAATATCTAATAGAATGGCAGTAAATCCTTTTGTTCCTTTGCCAACAACAGAGGTAAAAATTTTTTTGTTTTTAATTGTGACCTTTCCAAGATGGGGAAAAAATTGAACTTTTCCTTAACAATTTGCTGCCAATTTTACCCTTAATATGCTCCTGCCAATAGTTGTCTCTGTTTCTCTAAACATGTACATTCTCAAAAGTACATAAATATTTTAAGAATAGTGGTTGACCCTTTAATAGATAACCTTTTACTTAAACAGAACCAAGGCTCCCCCTATTAATTTGGAGTTGGGGGGGGTCTCTGCATATTGCTGAAAATAACCTCTTTGAATTTTTAGTTATTGGATCCAAAAAAGAATTATTAGAGCATTGACTAAGTAATTCAAACATTTTTAAGCATCGATCCTAATAAAATTTAAAAAAAGCTAAATCGGATTGTGTAAATAGGGTTCAATAAAGTGTTTAGATGTTATTCGACAATGTTTAAAACAATTACTTAACTAATGTTTAATTTTTTATACGTGTTTTTTTTTTTTTTGTTTTCTTAGAAAATAAAATTTTTAAAAAAATTTTTTTTATTAAATGCTGTAAATCTATAACTGGACCACTTAGATATAGGTGTAATATATGTACATATTTAAAAAAGGTCCGTTAATTATTTTTTATCTGAAAAATAATGTTAAAGGTTAAAAAAATTTTTTTTTATTTTTAAATGATCTAACAGGTATAAAAAAAATATTAAGGGGCAACCTAATCAAAACCCCCAAATTGTAACTTTAAATTGTTTAAGTTTGTAGAGTTATTACGATTTTCTGTATATTAGGTGTAAAAAAATAAAAAATAAACGTCTAGAAATATATTTTTTAAAAATTATTTTAAAAACAATTTTTTTAGTCAAAAAAATAATAATTAAAACACGATCCCTTAAACATACCGATCTGTATCTGTTGTGGGAAAAAAATGATCATGCCCTTTTTTAATTTTTTTTAAATGGTAGATTGTGATAACTTATATACGCAACCAAATTGCTAAAACGATCCGGGCATTTGATTTCATAAATGTCTTGCAACTTATCTACCATGAATTTTTTTCTATAACTAGCATTGGAATTAAAAACCAAAAGATTTTAAAAATTTCGGTTTTAGAAAAAAAATGTACAATAACATAAAAAACAATAAAATGTTTTTTAAATTTTCCCCAAATCCCCTCTTTTCGGGGAAAAAAAGAAGTACACTTTAGAAAACCGAACTTCTAAAAAAAATTTGTTTTTATTTCAAATCTGACTACATTGAATCAAATAAACAAGTAATCAATTGATTAGATAATAAAGAATTTATAATAAATCTATAACACTAAGTTGAAGTAGTTTATTTACTCGCACCTCTGTAATTTTTAAACCATACGTTACTAAATTTTGCATAAAAATGAAATTTACTTTGGTACTTTTTTATATTTTTGTATGTTTTCAAGTATTAAGTGCTATTGTTACTGAAGACTGGGATAGTATTGACTCAAGAAATGTTCCGATATGGTATGATAAAGCCAAGGTTGGGGTTTTTGTTCATTGGGGACTATTTTCAAAATTTCCCGGATATGATAACGAATGGTTTTTTTGGGAAGAATGGAAATCACAAAATAAGGCAGATGTGGTTGATTTTATTAATGCAAACTATAAACCTGGGTTTACCTACCAAAATTTGCAACTCAACTAACTGGTAATTTTTTAATGCCACAGAATGGGCTTCTTTATTTACACGATCAGGAGCAAAGTATGTCATTTTTACTAGTAAACACCATGACGGTTTTGCTATGTGGCCATCTAAATACTCTTACTCATTTAACTCCGTAGATACGGGACCGCATAAAGACATTGTTGGTGAAGTAGCTTCGGCAGTTAGAAAAGAGGGTCTTGTATTTGGAATATATCACTCTTTGCTAGAGTGGTATCACCCACTTTATATTGCAGATCAATCTGATAACACTACTGCTTTTGTTGATAATAAAGTATATCCTGAAATGATAGAATTGGTAAACACATATAAACCAGAAGTATTTTGGTCAGATGGTGAATGGGACCAACCGGATACTTACTGGAAAGCTACAAAATTTCTTGCTTGGCTATTTAATGAAAGTCCTGTTAAAGATACTGTGTTAACAAATGATAGATGGGGTATGAATACACCATGCGTACACGGTGATATTCATACATGTATTGACAGATATAATCCAGGATTCTTACAAGCTCATAAATGGGAAAATGCAATGACGATTGATTGGAGATCTTGGGGCTATAGAAGAAACTCAAATATTGAAGATTATGCAACAACAAAGCAGCTCATAGAGTTATTGGTTCAAACCGTTAGTTGTGGAGGAAATATACTGATTAACGTCGGACCAACTAAAGAAGGTCACATTGATCCCCTTTACCAAGAGCGTCTTGTTCAATTGGGTGAATGGCTTTCTATAAATGGAGAGGCCATTTATGAGTCATCGCCATGGACTGAACATCAGAATGATACACTAACAGGCGACGTATGGTTTACCCAGAAGAATGGCGCTTTGTACGCTTCAGTGTTAAGTTGGCCCAAAAATAATGTTCTGAAGCTTGGATCTATTTTTGATAAAGTAAGTAATACCACTCAAATCTCAATGCTAGGATCTACGGATTATCTTTCCTGGTCCAAATTAGATGAAATGGTTTCAATAAGCATGCCAGATAAAGCTACAGTATATAGCAATGATGTTTGGGTACTTAAAATTGAATGAAAAAATGTTCCTCTAAAATAAATATTTTGTAGTTGTTATCAATAAAATACAGTCTTATTCGTTTTACAGATTTATTTGCATCCCCAACCAGTAGCGTATGCCTATAAATTTGCTTACAAATTGAATAAACTTGGATAATTATTTTATTTTAATAAGTTTTTAAATTAAGTTAGTCTCACATTTTCTAGTCAACATGTACCACTGAGTACAAAATTGTCGTAATTTCCTGTGCCACAGCTCAGCCAGTTATATTGTCCTGTGCCAGTGCTCAGGGGGTTATGTTTTAATTTTAAATTAGAAAACCTAAGTGTTTATAAATTTATGTGACAACTTTATTTGTCTTTCTACTAACACCAATTTTGTTGTTTTTAGTAAACTATTTAAAAATACATATTTAAACCCCTATAGAATAAATGCAGTAATTATTGTATTACTGCCTATAATTTTTTTTATCTTGTGTAAATCTATATATAGAAATACTGCGCTAACTACATGTCCAAAACATTTAGAAAAATCTGATACAGTTATTTTGCCTTTATCGAACAATTTTAAATAAGCTGCAAGCTTCATTATACCCTGTTGTAACAATTGGTGATTTGTCAAATACCACTGACATTTTGAGTTTGACAAAGTAACTGTTAAATTTTGTATAAACGTTGAAAAAAAAAACGGAATGGTTTCGAAATTATTAACGCCTTTTTGGGTAAATCTTTTAACTTTTGTTGTGAAAAGCGCTGAATTTAAAATTTAAATTGTTTTTACTAGCATTAAATGTAACAAAAATTAAAAATATCTTTAATAGAGAAATTGGAAAATCTTATAAAAAGCATTTAAACCAAGTAAAGTCATTATTTTAACCTTTTGTAAAAGGTGTATTATGATAATGGTGCATAAGGACTTATGCACCTATATTTCAAGGTATTGTGGTGAAAATGTCAGATATTAATATAAGTGAGGTAGGGGAGCATTTCCCTAAATTTGGGTTTGTGTGACTTTTTAACATTAGGAATTAAAGATATAATATCAGAAATTGTAGTTCCACTATGTACGACATTTTCCCATTCTGCTAAAATATCTAATTTTTGTAATTCTAGTTCTTTGTCATTTAGTGATTTTTTTGTTTCTGTTTTTTTTTCTTTGTGCTTTAGGTTTAGCTTGCACCTGTTTTAGTCTTAAAGAAACGTTTAACAGGTTGTGTGTTTACTTTTAGAGCCATTGGACTTACTCAGCATATTTATTTCAGTGGGTATTTTGTTATCCTTTGGTCCTACAGTTTTATCAAGGTTGACCTTCAGATACACTTTATTGAGGATTGCTTCTGTAATTATTAAGCTTCTTTCCAACTTGCGTGCTACACGTCTTCCGGACATCTTTTCTAGGGCCACATATTATTGAAATTACCTTGTAATTTCCTGTGCCAATGCTCAGGCGGTTATATTTTTATGTGCCACTGTTCAGGATATTACAGTTAATAATTTTTTTTTTTGCAAATTTATTGGTCTTTTTATTGACCCTTATTTATTAATTTAAATCTGTTTTTATAGTAAATTAATAAAACATTAACAATTAAACACTTATACAAATAAAACACAATTGTTATAGGTAATAGGAAACATTTTCGCAATTTTTTTTCTGAAAGGAACTTAACTTGACAATATCTCATGGGAAAAATATTAATAAAAATATTTGCCATTGTTTAACATCGTCTGTTACTTTTTTTTAAAGAAAAATTATTAACAATCACTAAAATTTAAAGTATTAAAATCTGACGAATGCGCCGGAATATGGAATATTTTCTTGTTAAAATGGATTAATAATTCAAGAATATTTAACTGAATTAAAAAAGCCTAAACTAACTAAAGTTAAAAAAAATATAAAAGTAGAAACAAACGATACGCCTCATCGAACATGTTATAACGGGGATTAACGATAAAAATTCTTAACTTTATTAATTTTTAAAATAAAAGTATGACTTTTGTTATTGCTTATACCAATAGCAGTGGCACTAACTTTAAAACTTTATCTCTCTATACGATGTAGGTATTAAATAAATTAATATCCATCCAACAATACGTATCAGTTAAGAATTTCGTAGCAACAATAAGCATTGCGCATAAAAAGCTGTTTTAATTTTTTCCACCTACTTAACCTTTACACCGACGGGGCTTACGACGTTGCCAAGTCTACGTTTTCTCGTAGTCGTAAGAAATTGTGCATAATCTGTCAACACTGCATAGGGCTTCAAATATAGGCGATTCCCATGGAACCCCCTGTAGTTCCAGATTTCACCGTACCCCATAGTCGTTGGAGGTAGAGGACTGCAGAGTGGCTTTACAAAATATTGTTATTTTTTATGTCAATGGGACAGCAGAGCCACCAAGATTGGCCGTTACGTGTACCCGGTTAGAAAAACGTCCTTAATGAACCTTTAGCAGATCAGCAGAAATTATTTATTATTTACCTTCCTTTTCCTCTGCACAAAAAATTAGGACTTATAATTCTTTTTGTTAAAGCCTTAGATAGAGAAGGAAATGCGTTCCTTTTTTGAGACGAAAATTCCAGCGTATAAGTAAAGCAAAGATAAAAAAAGGAATGTTTGTTGGACCTCAAATCCGAGAACTTTTTAAGGACCAAAATTATAAACCTACACTTTTGAGAAAGAAAAAAACGGGCATGGGATGTCTTCAAAAATATATGTAGCAGCCTCCTAGGTAACAAAAAGATCCAGTAAAAATAGTTTAGGATGCTGATATTAAAAAAATCATATGATCTTTTTTGTTAATTTTTTACATTCTTGAATGTGACATTTAAATAAATAGGATGTGTAGATGTGTCATAACAAAAGTTTAAACTTTTTTTTTAAATTACAAAATTTGGATCGATGCGTGATTATGAACCTCTAAATTCAAATTTTCAGCATATATTAAAGCATTAATAATGTGAATAAAATACGGTTAATATTAAAAGTTAAATTCGGGGCCGTATCTAGGTATGGCCGCGCCCTTGGCGGGGCTTAATATTTGCACCCCCCTCCACACACACCCGGGGATTTGGAGAGTACGGAATACCTCCCAACGAAAACGGGGTTTCCGGGGGTTCTTCCCAAAAATTTTACAAAATTAAAGTGCAAAGTTGTAGGTTTAAAGTTTTTGGACCCCAGAATTTAATTTCCTTAAAATACCAATTTTGTGGTGAAATTTGTGTCATATTCTATATTTTATTTAGATGAAAATATTAGCCAACTATTTGAAAGAGACATGAGTTACATAAAGCAGGTTAGGTTAGGTAGGTTTAAAGTGAGTGGACGTTTTACGCCCTCCACCGCGACCGCTCGGTCTATTGTGACTGACACCTTTTTATATTTCTCCCATAAGGAACAGAATGATCCAATGAATCCGATATCAGATTGGGAGAGAGTTTTTACATCTCCTCTTAGTCGTGTCGCTACCGAACACGAGCACAATATGTGTTCTGGTGTCTCTGTCTCCTGGAAAGTATGATGAGCAGACGATAAGATCCGTCATACCCTCCAACCCGGTATAATCACGTGGATAGCAACCAGTTCCTTCTTACAGGAACCAAATGTTCCTTCTGAGGCCGCATCTCTGGCCTCTTCTTATGAAAACGGTTCTCTCCGCTTTCTGTTTAAAGCTAGGGAACCCTTTTCCCTATAAATCCGCCTTCTGTTTGGATTTAGAGATTCCTTCCTAAGCACCTGTTTGTTCGGGATGGATTATCCCTTCCCCGTGAAACGGATTCACCCGTTTCGGTCGGCGCACCTTTGTCTGCTTGTGACCTTGAGTGGCACCTCTCGAAACGGATTTATCCGTTTCGGTCAGCGCACCTTGGTCACTTTTTTCCTATAAAAGCGGTTTTGTCCGCTTTCTGTTTGGAGCTAGGGAAGTAATAGTCCACCACGGCAGAGCCCCGTATTACCGCAGTAAGATACTCCGAGAGGTCGCCCTGTATCTTAGTGGCACATTTGAAGACACCTGTTTACGGCACAGGATGTTAACTCAAGGTGTCAGCAAGGCTTGCTAACACCTTGAGTGAAGCCTTGTGTTCGTCTAAGCTTCAGATCCCGTTCCATATGCTAACAACAGGAGTTGCCGATAACCAGCAACTCTAGCGCATGTTACAAAAGACCCTACTGGGCCCAACCACGACATCGACGTGCGAACACACGCAACTGTTTGTATCCGACTAAAAGAAGTGGAATGTAAATTAACAATATATCCTTATTTGCGAATGCTTAAACTTAGAATAAATATTCTCAACAATAAAATCGTAGTTTCAAAAACACTGTGCATAGCAGACCCACTAAAACGAAACATTTATACTTTAATAAATTAAATAATATGCAATTTAAAAAAGAACTAGTGCTGACCCAATTTATAAAATACAAAGAGTTACATCCTCGCTGTAGGTATCAGGATAAATTAATATTTTATTATTAATTATATCTATACATTTTTTTCAGTCTAGTATATTAAAAATAATTATTTTGTTGTAATTTATTTATTTAATAAATTTGCCAAAAAAAAATAATAATTTGCCAAAAAAAAATTATAGTATGACTACGGTGCTGAAAAATGATGAAAAAAATTTTTTTCATAGCCGATTTTGCGCCCCCCAGGTAGCTGCACCCTTGGCGGGCGCCCATCTCGCCACCGCCTAGATACGGCCCTGGTTAAATTTTGTTTTTTAGTAATTCACATAGCACATAGAAGAACAATTTAAAATTGGGCAAATTTGGGACATAACGTATAAATATTTGTTTCATAAAAAAGAGCGCGACTAATAATATCTACCAACCGACTGGTTTAAGAGTTTTTTCAAAAACTGTCTTGTCTTTCATTTAATAAATTTATTTTAACTTAGAGACTTGCACTGTGTGAGAATTATATGATTTTTTAATTGAGTAGGTAGTCTTTTTTTCGTAGTATTTTATTATTGATTTTCTTAGTATCAAAATCCATAAAAATTAAAAACTTTCAACGTTCACCTACTGCCGAATATGCCTTGAAGTTCTAA
>JAHBCN010016171.1:0-19972 GCA_019359885.1 Listronotus oregonensis
GAAAATTTGGAAAATTAATAAATTTCTTATTTCAAATCTGTCGATCAGAACTCAAGATATTGTAAAAAAAGTGCAAGAAAGTGTTACATACCTAGTTTTCCGAGATTTCCGGCTCCAAATGTAGTACAGGGTTTTTCCGTATGATTTGGAGTACCACCAGAGCTTTTATTTTAAGAGTAAGAAGAAACTTTAAATTAGAAGAGTTGAAGTATTTTTACTGAACCGTCAGAATTTGTCATAAGGTAAAGCAAAAAAGCATCGGAAATGTGTTTAAAAATGCCAGGTTTAGTTTTTTAAATGAAACACCCTGTATATTATTTTTTTTGGCTTCCTTACTTTACTTTGATTTCAAAAAAAAAAAAAATATATATATATATATATATATATATATATATATATATATATATATATATATATATATATATATATATATATATATATATATATATATATATATATATATATATATATATATATATATATATATATATATATATATATATATATATATATATATATATATATATATATATATATATATATATATATATATATATATATATATATATATATATATATATATATATATATATATATATATATATATATATATAATGTTGTGGTTTCTTTCTACCGTTTAACTAGTATTGCACTTTAAAATATTGCACATTTAAAACATCTAGATTGCCGAGAAAACAAAATTTACCACAATTTTCACCGCAATTTATATTTTTTGGTTGCATTAAATTATGAAGAATATTTAAATTAATAATTAATTAACAAATAGTAAATAATATAATAATAAATTTTGTTTTCTTAGCAATCTAGATGTTTTAAATATGCAATATTTTAAAGTGAAATACTGGTTAAACGGTGAAAAAATATACATTATATATTTTTGAAATTGAAAGTAAGGAAAGCAAAAAAATAATAATAATATAAAGGGTGTTCCATTTTAAAAAAATCAAGGTATTTTAAAAAACATTTTCGATGCTCTTTTGTTTTACCTGATGACAAATTCTGACGGTTTAGTAAATATAAGCAAATTTTAAGCAAACAATTTTCGATAAGTCGATAATATCTGAGTTATTCGTGATTGAAAATGGTCTTTTTTCATAAAAAAAAACACGTTTTTCAATAGTTTTTCTTGAATATTTCGAAATATTTACATTTTAAAACAAAAATGTTAGAAAAAGAATGAAGATTATAAAAAAAGGAAAAGACTGATTTTTTTATCCATACATGTGCAATGGGTACTGACGAAGTTATAACAAAAAAAAACATACATTTACTCTGACAAAAAATCAGAACAAAAACTAATGAACTTTTAATATATATAAAATTTTATATATTATATTTTTGAAAATAACTGAAAAAATTAAAAAGATACAAAAAATATTTAAAGGTTAAAAAAATATATATTTTTTTACAAAATATTTTGTTTCTTTTTTATTCCTGTAAGATAAAAATTAACAGAGATGTGGCTGCTAGAAGTTTGAAGTTGAGAGAGGAGACCATGTTTCTGAAGCCGTTTAACTTAAAAAAATTAAAAACGACATGTTAAAAAATATTCAATTTTACAAGACTTGTAGCTATTCAAATTTGCTGCAAAATGATTTTTAAATTGATTTAATAGCTTTAAATTTAAGAAAGTTATCGTTGAAAAACTAAGCATATGTTCCCGGTATGATTTTTGGAACATGTCTATATATCTGTTGGTATGTGTGATATACAGGTATAATGCATATTCACGTATATACGTATGCATACGATTATGATGTACAGGGTGGCGCCTTTTCGTTGACCTTACAGGGTATAGCGAAAACTGAAAGAGATAGGACAAATCTGATTGCGCAATCTCGATTTCGATTTTTGAAACAAATTCAATGGTGAAACTAAATCATGGATAACTATTTTTTTGGAGATACAGAGTGTTTTTCAAATTTTGTCAATTTGGCCAGGCACTTGTAACCGCTTCTTATTAGAGATAGAAAAAAAGTATAAGTAGAAAAGTTTTAGGGATTTTTTTCGTAGAACTCAGTGGCGTACCTATAAATTTTTATTGACTTTTATTTTTAAGTTATAACACAAAGTTGGGTTTTTTTAAATGGAACACCCTGTATATTTTTTTTAAAAAAAGGATAGAGCTTATATAGACCAATTCGATGATATATAGTTTGATTGGTCTGTCTGTAAAAAATGTTGCGCGAATTGGCAAAAACTATAAAAATTAAAATATTTGAGACAAAGTTGTTGTTTTTTAATGGGACACCCTGTGTATTTCTTTAATAAGTAATGCAACTGACAAATATCAACCAAATGATATATGGTTTAATGGGTATGTGTTCAATAGATCTTGGGCAAACTGCCAAAAACGTAAAAAAAATCAAATATCCGATCCTTGCTAACACTTATTTTATTATTTAACCAATTTTCTAACTTCTATATAACTAAAATTTAAATTACGAATAAAAAATCCAAGACTAAAATATATATTTAATAATTCATACTATTAAACCTATGCCTAAACTTTATATAAAAAAATTTTGATATTGCTGTGTTTATCATGATTGAAAAAGGGAACATTTTCTAAAGTAGGCTTTGAGTATAAAACCCCGTATGAAACAAATGAAACTGACGTACTAGTATGACTTATTTGGAAGCAGTGATATTATTTTATAAAATGGAGTTTCAAAATTACGAAAAATTTAATATGTTGGAATGTTACATTGAAAGTGGAAAAAATAGTATAAATGCATTAAATCTGTATTTTAATAGATATCCAGAACGAAGGCAACCAGGACAGAAAATGTTTGCCAGATTAGTAAGTAATTTGATTTCCTTTGGATCTTTTCAAAACCCACGTTCAAAGACCTATAATAAAGAAAACAGAGAGCTGGAAGAAATGAATACAATAGGGTATGTTGTCGCAGAACCTACTGCATCATCCAGACAAATTTGGGATGCTATTGGTGTTAATAGAAAAAAAGTAAAAAATTTAAAACGCCACAATTACCATCAATATGTTTATAGAAAAATCCATAATTTACATCCGGGTGACGCAGAACGCCGTATCACATTTTGTTTGTGGTATCTCCGGCAATGTGAACAAGATCCAGAGTTTTCCAGAAAGATAATATGACAGATGAAGTTCGAGTAACTAGTGATGGACTGTTTAATCGCCACAATAATCTTTACTGGTCAAACGGAAATCCTCGTTTGACAGTAAACAGAGTCAGACAAGGGAAATTCGGTTTTAATGTGTGGGTGCACTTTATAAGAACAGAATTTTTGCCATTTTGAATTTGATGACAATCTCACAACAGACCTTTATTTAAATATTTTGGAAGAAAATTTATTAAATGAGATAGATAATCTTCCCCTTCTGGAAATGAATAATGTCATCTTTCAACAAGACGGTAATTTTGCCACAATGCCCGTGCCGCGAGGTTATTTCTTGATGAACATTTTCCCAATAAGTGGATAGGTACCAATG
Source organism: Listronotus oregonensis (assembly GCA_019359885.1). Lineage (NCBI taxonomy): Eukaryota > Metazoa > Arthropoda > Insecta > Coleoptera > Curculionidae > Listronotus > Listronotus oregonensis. The sequence goes on from JAHBCN010016171.1 coordinate 3,497, forward strand.
GTCCAGTTAGGTGGCCGGCACGGTCACCTGACCTTACCCCTATGGACTTTTTTCCCCTGGGGATTTGTTAAAAACGAAACCTATAAAACTAAGAGCAACAATTTAAATGAATTACACATGCATTTTAGGAACAGTTTACAAAAGGTGTCCAACTTGCATTATATAATGCTTTAAGGGTGTCGCTAAACGTTGCGAAAAATGTATAGAAAATAATGGTTTGCAATTTGAACATTTGCTGTAAAGGACCTAAATATTTCGTAATTAAAATTTATAAAATAATTAATTATTTTTTGTTTGTTTAAATTATTAAATTTATACAATTAGTATTACTGGTAATTATGTTAAATTTTAGTTTATCTAAAAATGTATTTTTTTTAAGATAATTAAATAGTTCTGCCTTTTAAGTATAAATTAAAATTATATTGCTTCGTATCTTAATATTATTATTAATATTTTGAGATATTAAAATTACATAGTTTTCATTTTTGGTTTTATTTAATTTTTTATGGTTTTTGTCAGTTTGGGCCAGATCTATTACACACAGACCCATTAAACCATATATTATTTAATCGATCTTTGTCTGTTTTATTAGTTATTAAAGAAATACACAGGGTGTCCCATTAAAAAAAAACAACTTTGTGTTACATATTTTAATTTATAGGTTTTTGCCAATTTACGCAAAATCTATTACAGACAGACCCATTAAACTATATATCGAATTGGTCTTTGTAAGCTCTATCCATTTTTTAAAAAATATACAGGGTGCTCCATTTAAAAAAACCCACCTATGTGTTATAACTTAAAAATAAAAGTCAATAAAAAATATAGGTACGCTACTGAATTCTACGCAAAATCCCTAAAACTTTTCTATTTACATTTTTTTTCTATCTCTAATACCAAGCGAGTTACAAGTGCCTGGCGAAATTGACAAAATTTGAAAAACACTCTGTATCTCCAAAACAAATCAAGTTATCCATGATTTAGTTTCACCATTGAATTTGTTTCAAAAATCGAAATCGAGATTGCACAATCAGATTTGTTCTATCTCTTTTGGTTTTCGCTGTACCCTGTAAGGTCAACGAAAAGGCGCCACCCTGTACAAAGGAAGTTTTTATATGTGTTGTTTATTGTATGTCCCTGTCAATTTCAAATCTATAATTTTTTAAAGGGTCGTTTTTAAGAATTACAGCGATGTAATAAACACTAAAGAATTAAACTTTTTTTCTGTTGCTGGAAGTGGTTTTAAGGGTTAAAACAATGCGATAAATTGGACTGTAAAATATTAATAATAAATTATTTTTTCAGATTCAGTTTTCATATATTATATGTATCATCAAATTAAAATTTTAAAATTAAAAATAATAAAATTACATTATAAAGTTTAAATTCGTAGAAATAATTTTCCATTGATAATTTATAAATAAATTTTATTTCTAACCAAAAATAAAAATATTAATTTTTTTCCGAAAACTTTAATGACATACGTTATACTAGCTTGGAAGGACCCCAAACAGACACGAAAGACCCCTTTGACGCCCTTACTATAATAAAAAATATATATACTGCAATATTCTTAAGCTACATCACGTCGTTCGATCGTGTTGAGTATCGCAGGAGGCCATTTGGTTCCATTAGGGGCATTATGTAAATTTATATCGGCAAAAGAAAAGAAAAGTGTTGCAATAATAGCGGGTGAACGAGTCGTGCTGAATACCTATTTCTGACACTTTATACGAGTACCCGATATGTATTCCAGCCCAGTAGGCGAACAGAGAAAAATGAATGATGTATTAATTATTTTAATTAATATGCCTTCGGTTTTAGAGATGTTCAAGCCAAGACGTATAGTGACATAGACGCTGTTGTTTACATTTCTGCCGTCATAATAAAAAACGCAGTAACTTGAAAAGTTATAGTTTCGAGAAAAACGACCTGAAAGTTTTAAGCGTGTTTTGTAGAGAAAAAAAAAATTTTGACCAATATTGATACACTTGCCAAACATAGTATCTTATGACGTTATTGGACAAGTTTTACTGATAACTTTTAATTTTGATAAAGAAATATTGATGATAATGCGTTTTTGTTTAGTATCTCATTTTACTTGTAATCGCACATTTGCTAATAATGAATGCAGCAACTTGCAACTTACTGCGGTTTTCCTTAGTAGCTTTTGATGTGCCGCCATTAAGTTAAATTGTAGGGAAGACTGATTTAACCTCAATTTTTCCAGAAATACTGACTGATTCTAGCTACATTCTAAATGAGATTGCTAAAATAGATACCTTGACCAAACAAATAAACTTCTTAAATTTCTAATATCTTTTATATTTAAAAAACTATGGCATTTTAAATAAATGCGTGTAATTTAAGTTTATGCATAAAAAATGTGTAAAGAAATAACTTAACGACAAAACTTATAAGATCTGAACACAAGAATTAAGCCTATTCAAAGGATTTATTGAGATCATTGAATTGAGGATTTTCCTCCAACGAAATCCGCAAAATGGTTTGGTTTCTGCCCTCATCAAAGGACAAAGTTTCTTAATTATTGCTTCTTTTTTGGATTTATTTATGCCCCTAGATTGATTTCTAGGTGGCGGTAGAATGATTCCTTCTTTTTCAGTTTTAACTTTTAAAAATGTATCTCCATTGGATTAGCCATATCATAGTTTTTAGTGTAAGTTAAAGAATTTTTTCCACGTTTTACAACAACTAATGTCATTTCAGAAACATAGGGACGTTTTCGGTTTTCTTTATTTTTACTTGTGACGTGTTGTCTATCCAATCGTAGAAATTATTTGGTATCATTTCAAGAGTTATAACTTTTTCAGAGTTTGCTGCCTGCACAGCATCTTTGAAATCTCTGAAATCACGTATACTACCTTCGTGTTTCATAAAAAGTTCCACCTAGTAATGGAAACTGTAAATTGGCGCGAATCTACTTACTGCGTTTTCGATTAGCAAAGCATGACGTAATCTGACATTTTACTGCATTTTTTGTTATGAACACGGGGATACTGCGTTTTACATTAGTAATCAATGACGTTTTATGAGAAGCACACTAATCGTTTTCGCAGTTAAAACAGAGATACTGCATTTTTAATTATGATTGATTAGTTACTTCATTTTTAAGATAGTACATTTCTTTTTTTCTCTATTAAAAAAATATATATATATTTTTTTTGATATATGAAAGACTGGGAATATAAAAAATTACCTAAAGAATCTGATTTAACAAAAATCTTAAAATCGTCAAAAATCGACCTTACTGAGTTTTTCGACATGACGGCAGATTTGTTTTTAACAACATAAACTAGTCAGTAAAATTCGCATTGCCGCTAAAATAGTGTCACGACCCAAAAAAGCAAAGTATTGAGAAAAGGGCGTTTAAAATGAGTTCCAACACTTTTACGGCCGAGTGATGATCGCGTTGGTAAATTTAGCAATGGACTTAGCAGTTTAGAATGTTTAACAAAACGTCATTGTCATTGTTATTCAATGATTTTAGTAGGCAACCTATTAAAATCTGACATTTTCTTAAACATTCTAAACCGTTGTTAACTTTTAACATTTTGCTAAGTTGACAACGGTTTAGAATGTTTAACAAAATGTCAGATTTTGACAGGTTGCCTACTAAAATCATTGAATAACATTGACAATGACGTTTTGTAAAACATTCTAAACTGCTAAATTTAACAACGCGATCATCACTCGGCCGTTTGTGTCTCAATTCAAAAACCATCAAAGTGAACAGAATAAATATTAAAACAATTTTTAAAGGTTTTTAAAACTCTACAAAATTCTAATAGACGTATATCAGTTATTGTGGATGATCGTTCTTCCAGCTTCTACCAAATTATTGCTGGGGTGCCCCAGGACTAGGTACTGACACCAACTCTGTTTCTTTCTCACATCAACGATCTTCTCTCTTCCACAATCAGTCCTATCCTTTTGAAAATAACCTTAAGGGGCACAAACATATCCATAGCCTATGCAGCTTCAAAACATCTTGGATTTCTTTTTTGAGCCAGAAAGTATTTTTCATCTTCTAATCTGTATACTTTGTAGGTATCCGAGATCGGACCTTCTATAGAATATTGTTCTGATGTCTGGGAAATGGTGCCTCCTACAACAGCATTTTTGACTACATTTAAAGAAGAAGTGTTTGTCTTATTAAAAACAAATGTTTATATTGCTGAAAGAATATTTAAATGGAAACATTTTTTTGAAATCGATGTAACTTTTTAAATATAAATTTTCGTCATTTTTACATATAGGGTTCCATAATAGACTAGGTACCCATTAAAATTGCGCAGTAAAATTGTTAAAACTTTAAAAAACTAACATTTTGTTACACTTAATTACAATTCACTTTTTGGGATTTATTATAACATGCGACTTATCCAAACTTTTAAAAGTTACGTCTTTTAAGTAAGTGCCATTAACTTCAATGCACTTTTTAAGATTTGACAAGAAATGATTCATGACCCGATAAAGGAAAACCTGATCTATTTATAGTCTATCTCAAAGTATATCGTTATGGCTTTTGACGGACCATACCCCAATAAACCTTTAACGATTTTATTACCTATTATTATTGGGTAAACCCATTTGTTCATAAGGGCAGGGGTCGGCCAGGCATTTCTTGAGTATTAACCATTAGGCGTATAAATATTTTGGCTAATATTTCAGCGGCAGTGTTGAATAACCGATTTTACTGTACGTTTCGAAAAAGTTGTTTTACGAGAATATAACTATGTCGCGTCGAAATCATTTGTCATTAGATGCAAAACAGGTTGTGAAAAATGTGTATGAAACTTTAATCAGTAGAGGTCTAATTAAACAAGAAGCTTTAAAAAAACTGTCTACTTACAAAAACTCCAATATCATCGATAAGGGATATTATTATTAATGAAGAATTGAACAAAAGAAAAAAACGTAGTGATTTTCAATCTCATCGTATAGACAATAGTGATCGGGACCTAATAAGAAGGAAAATATATTGTCTTTATGAAAGCGGAGTTATTCCTACCTTGGATAAACTGAAAAAGAAGCTAGACGAAGACGAAACCAATATAAATATTAGCCGTGCCACCTAACATAGAGTTGTTTGTAAAATGGGATTTAAATACCGCAAAATAGACAAAAGACAAGTAGTAATTGAATCGCACAGATTACGCACTTGGAGATTTAATTACCTTCAAGAAATTAAAACATATAGGTTAGAAAACAGATCCATAATTTACCTTGATGAAACATGGTTCGATACACACGACACAGTATCCAAAGGATGGGTTGATTCCAGTCAAAACTGTCAGACGAAAGCACCTTCAAATAAAGGAAAACGCATTACCATAATACACGCTGGTTCAGAAGACAGATTTGTCCCAAACTGCTTGCTGTTGTCTGCAAAGAATATTAAGGATTCTAGCTTGGATTATCATTAAGATACAAGTGCAGAACTTTTTGAAAACTGGTTTCAAAATTATCTTTTAAAGAATATTCCAAACAACAGTGTTATTGTCATGGATAACGCAAGCTACACAAAGCACCAGCTTCATCAAGTTCAAAAACTAAAATTCAGGAATATTTGTTAGAAAATGATATTTATTTTGAATTCACTTACAAAAAAAACGCATCTTTAGCAAGTCCTAAATTTATATGCAATTAAAAAACAATATGTATGTGATAATTTGGCTGAACAGGCTGGGCATACAGTCTTACGGCTTCCTCCGTATCACTGTATGTTTAACCCCATAGAGCATTTGTGGAACCAAGTAAAATCAAAGATCAGAGCAGAAAATGTTACACCTTCTTTAAGTCCCAGTGTTATAAATTTGATCAATAATGTAATTACTAACATACCAGTTGAGAGCTGGCAAAATTTACTAGAGCACATTATTAAAATTGAGGACTCTTACATTTCTATCCAAAACAACATAAATCCTATTGTAATTAATCTCAATGATGACTCTGATAGTGAAACAGAATTAGATTTAGATATTCAGATTAAAAATGTAATTATGTATAAATAATGCAGTTATAAATTTATCAAAACTTTGCATATATTTAATTTCTTAATGTAATTTTAAGATTAAACTGACCTAAATAAACAATAAATTATAAATCTTTATATTATTAAAGTCCGTCCCTAATGTGCTGTCCTTTAATACCTACCGATCCGCAGTTTTATTGCTGTCGGCAGATATAATCCATAAATGAAGGCAAGAGCTAACACGGTATACTTTGAGACATACTATACAAAACAAGAATAAATCCAGACAAAATTATGTTGCGGGGTTAACCACCACGAGCCGCCACTGTCCCGTATATACCTTAACTGGATTATTCTAGGCAATTCGCGAACGATATAAGCCCGTTAGCGTTCGGTCTGGGCAAATCAGACCATTCTCAAAGTTATCATGCAACAGGAAATAAAGTGCATTCGATTTCTGATAGAATACGTGTGAAACTAAAAGTTTGAACCGCTCTAATAACAGAGCCGTTTGGGGCGATCGTGCGAAGCCCACACAAACATGTATCGCACTTTCCGTTTCAAGATTTAATGGCTAATGTACGTACGATTTTTCTGTCTAGCTAACAATTCCGCTAAAAAAAAATTAAAAAAATGTTGTTTTAAAAGGTTCATAGAATTTGTAAGGGTGAAAAAGGAGGCCGGTTTCAGAAAATATTATCGCAGGTTGGGAAAATAGTTGTAGTGGTCAAGAGAAATACCTGAAATTATTTTCAGTTTCTGAAATGGTCGTAGCGTAACTGCAACCTTGAAGTGAGGATTTCTGTGAATATTGCTATTAACCTAACAAAAATACCTGTTTTTAAATTCGAGGATAATCTGAACCTTTTTGTTTAACAATTTTGCTGTCCTAAAAATAAAGGGTGGGGTATTCAAAGGTTTCGTCAAACACGCCCTGTATTGAAAGCTGAGCCGATTTTAACAAACTTGAGCTTGCTGAAAAGAGTATTATTGGTATAAATCTTAAATATTTGTTTTGTTAGCCGTGGGCTTTTTTCGACATTCCGAAGAAATGGTTTTTTCTCAAAAAATTCAATGCATTGGATAATTTTTCTTTATAAAAAAGTAGCTAAATAATGTCTTAACAAGCTCGCGAAAACCGCATCTCGATATCTTGTTCCTTACCAAAAATTTAGGCCAAGGAAAGTTTGATTCGTTAATATCTCAAAAACTATAAAAGCTACAAGTAATATTACATGACATAAATTATGTATTTTTATTAAAACCTTTAATTTCAGTTTAATAATCTTTTCATCTAAATGCAGTACTTTACCAGTTATAATTAGAAAAGCGAATTCTAGGGGTATACCTTAAAAAAATCCTGAAAATTCGATTTTTTTATTATAACACGTAAAATATTGCATTTAGACGAAAATTATCTATAACTTAAATTAAAGGTTTTATAAAAATACATAATTTATGTCATGTAATATTTCTTGTAGCTTTTATAGTTTTTGAGATATTGACGAATCAAATTTTCTTTGGCCTAAATTTTAGGTAAGAAACAAGATATCGAAATGCGGTTTTCACGAGCTTGTTTAGACATTCTTTAGCTACTTTTTTATAAGAAAACATTATACCAATGCTTTGAATTTTTTTGAGAAAATTAACCATTTCTGTCGGCATGTCGAAAAAAGCTCTCTAGCGCCTAACAAAACTTTAAATATTTTAAGATTTATAGCCCAGGAATAGCTCTTTTTAACTAGCCCAAGTTTGTTAAAATCGGCTCAGCCGTTTCAAAAATACAGAGTGTGTTTGACGAAAACCTTTGAATACCCCCCACCATTTTATTTTTAGAGACATAGCAAAAACTGTTTTAAAAAAGGTTCAGATTATCCTCGAATTTAAAGATCACGTATTTTTTTGTTAGGTTAATATAGCAATATTCACAGAAACATCACTTTTTTAGATTCAAGATTGCAGTTACGCCCCCTAGCGGCCATTTCAGAACCTTTAAAATAATTTCCAGCTATTTCTCTTGACCACTTTTACTAACAATATTTTTTCCCCAACGCTGTGCGATAAATATTTTCTGAGATACAGCCGGCCTCCTTTCTTAGTTGTACACCCTGTATAGGGTTTTTCCTTATAATTTGGCGTGTAAAGGAATACAAAAAAAGTGCTTAATACAAAAAATTTAGGACTTTTTTTTTTAAATTTTAGATATGATATTTAGAAATGATGATGATTAGAAAATGGAAAAATCAAAAATATGTATTTTTTTATAATACACCCTACGTTTTATTGAAAATATAAATGCCTTGCGTTTTTTAAAAATATATAACACATCCATGCTTGGATAAGCAGTTTTGTAACAATTCGACTTTAAATTTTCATTTTATATGCAATGGAGCACCCTCTTTAGATCTAGTAAGCTATGAAAGCCAAACAAATTTTCTATGTTGGATCCCGCTCGGCCATGAATGACGACAGATAACAAAACAAATGGAGGTAATTGTCTCGAAAGTTGCCTCCTCTCCGATTTTGACCGAATTTGGTATACGGGGGTTTTTGGGGCCCTGATTACGAATCTAAAAAATATTTTTTCGGCAACGTTTCGTTTTCAAGATATTCATCATCAAAGTTGAAAATAAAACTAACCTTTATTTTCACTGTATTTTCCATTTTTATTTGTACAGAATTTATGGTTTTTTCAATAAAGTGGCCCAAAATATTTTATAAACTTGTATTTTTATTTATTTTACACCTTTTTTTCATTAAATTGCGAACTTTAAAATTTAAAGGGAGCGGCCATATTTGCTTATTAAATCCCTAGTGTATACATGGTTGCGGCCACGTTACGGCGTGTGAAAGTGGAGGTTTAAAATTAAATGGAAAAAAAGAATTAAAATAATAATAAAAACAAGTTTTTAAAAGGTGTTTGTGAAATATTGTGTGTCAATATAGAGTAAAAATCAGGAATTGTGTGCAAAAAGAAGAAGGAATAGTGAAAATGAGGTTAATTCGATTTTCAACTTTGATGATGAATATCTCGAAAACTAAACGTTGCCAAAAAATATTTTTTCAGATTCGTAATCAGCGCTCCAAAAAACTCCCGATACCAAATTTGGTGAAAATCGGAGAGGGGGCAACTTTCGAGACAATTACCCTAATGAATTTATATAATATAAATACATTATTATTGTAGTAGCAGGCAATATTTTCTTTGTCATCAATTTACTGTCAAAATTATATCTGTCAAAATATTATTTGCCAAAATTGACGTCTCTTAAATTAACTTTTGCAAAATTGACATCTATCTTAATAATATCTGGTAAAAAGTCAATGGGTATTATTCTTAATAGATATTAGTCTACATATTAGAAAAGGCACCTGTCAAAAATAACATCTGTCCAAGTGGGATATGTCGAAAATGACAGCTGACCTTTGTTAAAATTCCAATATATTTTTTTTATATTTTACACTTTACAAACCCCGTTAACGTACGCCCATTACTCAACAATTTTTAAAAATAATTGATATCTAATCTTAACCAAGTATTGTACCAAATTTCGTTTAGTTCGGTTATCATTTAATCTGTCAACATTAAAACTTTGTTCTTACGCGTTATTAGAACAAATTTAGTTTAATTCTGTTACAGTTTTTTTTAATTGACTTTTTTTCAGATCTGGCCTCTTACAACAAATTATTATGTCACATTTGCACCCTTTTAAAATTGCCTTTAAAAAGAGAATCCATTCCATTTGCTTATCTTTAAAAGGGTCAAACCTGCCAATTTTATTCCAATACCTAAAAAACTGTTTTAATTATGGAGAAAAAAATGTAATTAAAAATTATGCAGAAAGCAATAAAACAGCGAAATGAAATATCTATGGTTAATTTAGGACCCTTTCGATATCGATCACTCTGTATAATTTTAATAGGTAGGTTTAGAAATAAGCAAAAATTTAAAACAAATTCGTAGCTTTGTATATAGAAAAAAAGGTAATAAAACATTTAGATTTTTCGTCTACGTTTCAACAGTTCTCCTTTGCACTAACACGTTATTAATTTATTTTCTTATTTTTCTTCCTTATGCTCATCACTCATCTCCAAGACTCCTCCCCTTGAGAAATTAGGATTATTTAAAATAACCTTCCTATTTTTTGGTATTATAGACAATGATTAATTTTTGTATGTATTTTTTAACTGACTTTTGTTCTGTCATTCCAGCTATTGCTGTTACCTTTTTTCTATTTTCTAATCTTACTTGCAAATTTGCCATGTGAACTAAATTCTGTTATTACTATAAATGAATACAAACTCCTTTTTATTAAAACGTATCGAGAAAAATTGAACGGTTTCAAAAACAGACCAATAAATTTCGACTTCGTCTCTAGCTGCAAACTTCATGCATCGTGCAAAAAACACCCTGTATAATACTCGCGTCTAGCGACACCCCCACTGGCGAGCTTCTTGACAGTGTTCACACATGAAACATGCTTTATTTTGCAGGGACTCGGCTAAAAATTACGTGTTAATGTAATAATTTGGGGTCATTTTTAATACGTACCCGCATTTTTACGTCTGAAATATAATTGGGAAAAATAAAAAGCCGCTTTTCCACCCAGAACTAACCATGACCGACTAGAACTTAGGGCTTTTAAATTTTTCTAAATTATTTGTAAAAATTATAAACAAAATTTTAACAACGTATTAGAAAAAACCCGGGGAATATATAATAACACCTTTAAAAAATATATATAACTTCTACCATATCAAAAATTTAAAAAATTTTGTTAATAACTTTTATGTATGGATAATTTAGACAAATTCAAAAGCCCAAAGTTCTAGTCGGTCATAGTTATATCTGGTTAGCAAAGCGGCTTTTTATTTTCCCCAATTATACACCATGTTCAAAATTAAGTCGGCACTATTGCTAACTTTTTTATTATAAGAGATACAAGTTAGGTTAAATTAGCAAAGTTATGTACATTTTTACAGTTATGTTATTTGTACAGTTATTTATAAAAAAAATAAATAATTTATTTGTAACGTTAATTTGAAAGAGAATGTAATTTTCTATATAATTCGTTATTTACATTTTTTTCCTAAAATGAAAAATAGCGGAGTTGTTTCAAGTTAAATGTATTTTTCCATAACTGGACGCAGGCAGCCATGGAATTCTTAAAATCGCATTTTTTGTACAAATTATCGTAGTATGCTATGACAAAAATTAAAAAAAAAACAAAAAAACATGTACCCCATAATGTTTTAGTAAAAACTAGTAAATCATAAGGCAACAGTTCATTTATGCTATGTTGTTTAAATGCTGTCATTTGGAGAAGTTTGATATGATAGAATGCCACATAATTTGCCAAAAATATGGCATCAGGCTTTAGAGTAAAACTATTTTCAGAAAGAAATATGCCAAACAGAAGTTATTTTTTACCCCTTTATCGAAAGCTTCAATCAAGCGAAGAAATTAGAAAACCTTTATAATCAAACAATAAACAAAAATTAATGTTTTGGCATATTTAAAAGTTTATCGTGAAAACTCCACAAGAGACCGTAGGTCAGATCTTGATCCTATGTTAAGGAACCATTTATAAAATAAAAAAAACATAATTATGTACCCCACAAATACAGACCACACAAACTTTGTTGCCAGGTGATTACAAAAGGCGTATAAACTTTCTAAGGTTTGTAAATGCTGCTATAGAAAATCGAAACTTTTTACGATTAATTCTTTGAAGCAATGATACTAACTTTAGTAATAGAGGCATGTTTAACCGAAAGAACCAACATTATTGGAGCTTTGCAATCTCCTGCGCCATCATCTTTTCAATCCACAAAAATGTTTTTGCTTAAACGTATGGTGCTGCCTCATTGGATCAAAAATTGTTGGACCTGTGTTTTATAAAGGATCTTTTACAGGCAAACAATATCTGAATTTACTAAGAAATGTGTTGAAGGATTTTTTGGATGATGCCACTATAGATATTATTATCATAATGTATTTTATTAATGTTACTTAGTTATGCGTTATTATTAAAAAAAAAACTGAAACTACGATGTTTATTATTTACCCAAGTAATTAGAAGGTTTGACAAATTATATCCTTAATGGCGGACTTTATTTAAATTTGGTTTCTGACATGGCGTACTACGATATAATTTGCACAAAAAATGTGATTTTAAGAATTAAATTGAAATAACTCTGCTATTTATCATCTTAGAAAAAAAATGTTAATAACTAATTGTATAGAAAATTACATTCTCTATCGAACTAACGCAACAAATACAGGGTATTGCATTTAAAAAAAAGTATATTTTTGTGAATAACTCGTAAATCTGATGTTCATTTGTTTTTCTATTATTGTCATTGTAATCAGCGTAAAAATGTTCACAACTTTGCTAATTTAACCTAACTTATATCTCGTATAATACAAAAGGTAGCAATAGTGCCGAGTTAATTTTGAACACGGTTTGTATCAGACGTAAAAATGCGGAGACGTATTAGATAAAGACTCATGATTTGCATTTTTTACATTAAATGCATTATTTAAAAAAAGCCTACTTCTCAAATTACGCACCGTGTCCCCGCATGTTTCATGTGTCAACACTGTCAAGAAGCTCGCCAGCGGGGGTGACGCTAGTCGCGAGTCTGTATAATTTTTTGCTCTGTTCCCAAAAATATAACATTTCTTAAAAGAAAAAACTCGATTGAGCAAAAGTTTACGTAGACTGTATCAATTGCGTACCATTTTGCTTTCAAATGTGTTTTATGATGCACTACGTCCAAACATATGATTAAGTAAACGTTGTTCTCGTATAAGGTGAAAAGTAAATTGGAGGAATTTTAGGTTTAAGAGATCCAGGAAGTATACAGCGTAGAATAAAAGTTGGTAAATGAAAGAGCTGCTAGGCATGTAATAACTGGGAGTAGATACGTGGACGACGGTAAATTAATTTGTGTTTCTGTGCGTGATATATGATCTGTGTGGTTAAAAATAATTGATTATGTACAGGGTTTATTATGAAGTACTTTTTTGGGAAACACATAAGCAAAAAAGAGTAAAAAAATGTACACCGTTGACCAGGACTTTAATGACAAACTTTGACAGATAGAACAACTTTTTTTTATTCCTATAAAAATATGTCGGCAAACACTTTAGTTTTGAGAGACAGAAGTTTCAATTAAGGTCTTTTCCTAAATGAATTTGAAACTTTTAGGGTTTCTTTATTTAACATGTATTTTTATATTTATTTTTTTTTATTCTCGAGAAAACATTTATCAGTAGTAGCTACATTAATTGTCGTAACTAAATAAAAAAAGAACATTTTTGAATAAATGCATTCAAAATTTATAAAAAAGATTATTTAATTAAATAGTAGTCTATTACTGTGTTACTTACACTTTCTTATCATTTTAATGAAAAAAATCGAATTGTAAAGCATTGTAAGTTAGTACCTATTCACGTTTAGGCCACAAGTGTTATAGATTTTTGTAATCAGCACAACATGCAGAACCCAAATTTGAAAAAATATACAGGGTGTGCGGTTTAAAAAAACCATAAATAATATATCTTTTTTCTGAATTAACCTGTATACCTACATTTTACATGTTGTATATATTCTTGGAATTTGTTAGTGTTATTTTTAATAATAAGGGCCTAAGTTAGACCTAATTTAATTAAACTTATTAAATCCTGTGGCGTATCGAAAATAATTGTAAAAAAATCCACGCACTGACTTCTGTGGCATTTCTCTGCAAACTGGGCAACTTTAAGCGTATTCTTGTCCCGACAAACAATCTCCTAGGTAGTTTTTTTTTACAGAATAGTTTTATTTAATTGTAATCATTGGGCAAACTTATAAAGCATACGAAGCACAACGTAGAAATGAAGTAGTATAGTAGTTTTAAATAAACATATATATATATATATATATATATATATATATATATATATATATATATATATATATATATATATATATATATATATATATATATATATATATATATATATATATATATATATATATATATATATATATATATATATATATATATATATATATATATATATTTTTATTTTTCCCAAGTAACACAAGATGGTTCTTTATATAATTTTCTTTTTATAAAAGTTTATAAGGGTCCAAAGACCTTTAATATATTTATAAAAATGTTAGTTTACACTAAATAGTTTTTTAAGCAATATGGCTTTTTAATATAGTTGTAAGAACTTTCTTAAAGCTAATTAATATATCTTTTATATATTTGTTTAATAAGCCTCTTAAAAGTGACAAACAGCTGTTAGAAAGTTTTCAGCCTTTTATCTGCATAATTGCTTTATAAGGTACTATATAAAGCACAAATAAAACCAATAAAACCTCAATTATACCATTAATTTAAACCTTTTTAAAAACCCTTATGAAGTAATTTGCGTATGTTTATCCAATGCTTTATAATTAACGCCATTATAAAGATTCTTTTTAAATGCTTTATTGATGTGTTTTTATACTCTAAGTTTCTAAGAAAACATGCTTTATTACTGGGATATTTTAGTTATTTAAAAGGTTTTTAAAGTAGTCACAACAAATAAAATTGCTATAAACAGGCATACCAGCGGCAAGTCATTCATCGGCTATTTTGTCTGTGTTTTCTAAACTAAGCTAAACTTATTGAAATTGACGATGACGGGGAAATGGGAAAAGTGGCTATTGGAATTAGAAAATGAAATCTTAAACGATGACGTGCCATTAGAAGAAGTCGGAACACCTACTGATAGTAAAAAAAATATTTTTTATTAAAGAGATAGAAAATGGGTCACGATGTTTCAGGTTAGCTATATGTTCTTAAAAATTTAATAGCTATTTTAAAAAACACACAAACATTTTACGGCAGATCCCTGACATGCAGCACTCCACCCAAAGTATTCGTTGCCGGTCTTTGGGAGTTACACGTTACCGTATCGGCGATGAGACTCGTTGCACAGGCTATTTAGATAAGAAAAATGTATAATGAATTTTTTTAGACAATTAACCGAAACAACAAAAACGTTATATCTACAAAATGTTAAAATTATTAGATGAAGGTACTGCATGGAATGAATCTTGAAATAAATAAAAAAGGGACATCAAACGTGCAAATAGCCACTGTCTTTTAATAACCCAATAGTGTGTTTACACCCTTATAAACCAAAAGAGATATAACAACGGGATTAGCGCCCTTTGTACATTATTCGAAGTTCTAAAGGGGCGCACTAATTCTTTTATTATATATATATAAAATTTTTTATTATATATTATTAAAATATAATGATAAGGGTAGTCTTGACCGACTAGTTAACAAACAACTCCTAAAATATTGAGGGTTCGGTCTGTGAGGGCTTTTTTAAATAGAAAAAGAAAAACTCTTTTTTTCTGGAATGTTTATTCCCTTTTTCTTAGGCAACAATAGAAGTACAAGATCTTAGTGATATAAAGTAAAACCATTTTTTTTTAAAAAATTTACCTTGTGTGCAAAGTAAGTTAAACGTTACAAAATCAACATCCTGTATGGAACTTTTGAACTATGTGTTGCACGCACAAATTAACATATTTAGGGTAATTATTATTACATTGTTTTCTTATTAAAATAAGGGATTTCTATACAACAACGCGTGGAGATTTTTTAACTGACCCATTCGAAGTTACTTTTCTTTGATGTTTGAGAGTATTTCTTAAACGTTTTTTTTTTCGGGTTTTTTTGTAAAAAAGAAATTCCATTAGAAGTTCGTTACTTATCTCACAGAGGTAGGTGTAAAACGGAGAATGCGGTTTTTTTTTGTTGTCGACAACCTTTCGACAGAAAATCTTTGTCTCTCACAAAAGATTGACTGTGATTTACACCTTTTAATTAATTTGCCCCAAGGTAAATTTAAAAAATGGACTTTAAATAAAACTTGTTCTTCTATTGTAGCCTAAGAAAAAAGGGAATAAACATTCCGAAACTTGGCGTAGTAAAAGAAAATTTTTTTTTTTCCATTTAAAAAACCCTCAAGACCGAACCCTCAAGATTTTAGGACTTGTTTTTTTTTTTTTTTTTTTTTTTTTATATATATATATATATATAAATTTTTTTTAAAAAATATATATATATATATATATATATATATATATATATATATATATATATATATATATATATATTATATATATATGTATATATGTTTTATAAACGGGCTTCGAAAAATGATATGCTAGACTGGATAGATGTGGTTAGTTGTGAGTCCCTTTTCACTGGTGTGATGAAATTTCCTGATTTTTGAAAAATTTGGACTTCATTAAAAAAAAAAGTACATTTAGAAACAACACTCAAGCTTTCAATTGATGGTACATTGAAAACATTTCAATAATCCTGAGTTTTTATTCGCGTTTATTCTACAGATTTTCTGAACTCCGAAAACGGCTAAAAAAAGCCGAAGGGGGAAAAAATTTTTATCAAAACACAAGAAA
>JAHBCN010016172.1:0-19879 GCA_019359885.1 Listronotus oregonensis
GATGATTTTCATTTTTTGTCTAAATAAAAATTCTTTAAAACGCATGTTTTGGCAGATAAGGGGGGGAAACTCATTTTTGGGACTTTGGGAGGCCATTTTTAGGGGGTTCCCACGTCGGAATCGTGATAAACTCTTTCTCGATCAAAAGCATCCGCGAAGACCTAATAATTGCGCCACAAATGAAAACTGTACAGATTTATTTACAGCTTTGGGTACTTTCAGGTCTTCAGTTACTGGACTAAATGTAAAATTGCGTGAAAACTAGGTAAAAATAACTAAAACAAGTTTCTCCACTAAAATATAGCTAACCTTACAACCTAACACAATAGGCTAATCATAAACAATGCTATTTTCTCACTGTAATTCTAGGGTGTTTTTCAATTACGGCACAAAAGCGCATTATGCGACACAATGCTCAGAGTGTTCCAACTACCACAACTGCTTTCTGAGAGAGCAAAAAAGTTATCCAAAGCACGATTATGTGAGGCGATGCGGTAGTTTAAACACTCAATCAGCCAATCTCACATCTTAACGAGTTAATTTTCCCCGCGATTGTCATGGAAGCTGGGGAAATATCCTTCACTACTATTTCAGATCAGTTTTCTAACGAAAAGGATCAAAATTTTATGATTTAAAAAAGATCCAATTTTAGCAGCTTTTCGACTTTTTGGAAAATGCACCAAAGTTCTAAAAAAACAAATTTTGTTTGTTTCTGAATTCTTTACAAAACTCCTATTAAGTACTGCCATTAAATTTATTTTTCCTCTAAAAGGAATGGAACTCTTTTTTTTTTTTAAGTGAAAAGCAGAGAAAAACTAACTTTGTACAGATTCTTGTTTGTTATGTTTTCACCTACTTTTCAAAAGATACCACTTGAAATCTGCTGTTTAAATTTAGGGACCAAAAATTTCTCTAAACTGTGACATAAGAATCTAAAACTCAATGGATATTATAGTTTAAATAAATCAAAAACGGTTTAAACTTAATATTTCCAACATAAAAGCAAATTACGTTAATTTTTAAGCGAAAAACAAAATTTTTATAAAGTCAAAATTTAAAAAATCAATAACAATTTTTTTAATACACTTATATAACACTTTGAACGATGTCTCACCTTATGGCAACTTGCAGAAATATCTGTATGGCATTCTTGGTAAACTCCACGCCTATCTGGGATTGTAGATTTTTCAGTACTGATATAAAAAATCGTGTAAATATATTGTGAACCTCTGTATATTTTACATAGATAGGAAACAAAAGCAGGGCATGGTCAAGGGTCGGCTAAAAAAAGTTTTAAATATTATATTCTACAGGGTGTCTAGGAATATGTGGCAAATCCCCCGTATATCTGTAAAAAGTATACTCCAAGTCCATATAAACTTTTTTTTGCTTTCAAAGGTCTCCAATGGAATTAAGTTATTTAGACGTAACGATTGAACTACCACGTATATTCCAATTTTATTTTAATATGATGTAATACCAAGTAATATTCTTCAAATTACTATCAAAGGAAGTGTAAACTAAGGATTTTTTCGCGACATACCGTTTTTAACTAGTGGTTGATAGCAGTTCTTTTCCCCATCATTCTAACCGTGCTTAACCCGACAATCCTCGCAAAAACAAAACGGTTTACGTATATCACCATCACGCGTGTGTCAACTTACATACCAATCGTTTAATACACTTTTAAGTCCAAATGTAAGGGCATTGGAGAGTTAAGAAATAAGTCGAAAAAATAAGATAAAAACCAAATGTTCTATTTAATAAGATATTACCTGCTCCCAAGCCAACTGTAAGAAGTAATTCTTTTCCTGTAAGATTTAAATATAACTGCACTAATTAATCCATTTAGGGATTAACTAACAACTCGAAAAATCTGCAATCCAAATAGTTGGTTAACCATAGCAAAAAAAACATAACAAGAACCAAAACAATAGAAAAGCCGCGAATTCTCCATTATTTTAATTTGACACTTGACATAACCATTATTAACGCTCCTCCCGACTAGTGGCGATAGCGGTGGATCCTGGGTACAAAGTAATGACGTACATACTGACGTCATAACACCTTTCCCTACGTTAACGCTTCTCGCTAAAACAAACCGGTATGTTAACTGTCCTAACAATTTTCAACGCGGTATGTCGCCAAAATTTGTTAACTGTTAACAAAAAATTAAGTACTCTTAATTCATGTTGCCAATCCTAACTGTTTTCGAAAAAAAACGTCACTTTATTACATCATGTATTTGGCAATTTGGCAAATGTTACTCCGAAGTGACTAGACTTTACAGAGCCCATGTTGAACCCTCTTATGAAGTTTTTATGTAAAAGTGTAACTTTTAATTAAAACTATTATGTTGATGAAAAAAGAAAATTCCTCTTTTCCTATTAACCCGACAACTGTCAAAACAAAAGGAACTTCAAGTAAAATTTTACTTGAAATTTTTTTACTCTTCAAGTATTTTACTTCAAGTACTTTTTATTAGAGGTACTTGTACTTGTACTTGATAAGTTTTTATGAAGATACTTGGATTTTTATTGATTTGACCAAGTAAAATACTAGAAGTATTTATTTAAGTACTTGAAGTATTACGATGTACTTGAAGTAAAAAAAGTACTTTTAGTAAAAAATCAACCATAATGGGCCTCCGAACCCAAAACAATTAAAAAGAAATGAATTAGCTTTGCTACATTCCTCAATACATAGATCATGTTATTATAATTAAAGGAGAGGTATATCTTTTGCTCATCAAAGTATCGCGCTAACACTATTAGTTTTAGACTTTTAATCATTTAACTTGATATTTTTTAAATTACAAAAAATTAGAGATGTTAAAACTCCGGGTCTTTTCATTTTAGGCACCGGTGAGCTGGTGCCAAGGTTTCCACCGACGATTTTTCCGAAATCAATCCTTATAAAAAATCCTTTATTTTGACCCAATTTGTTATATTTAATAATGATTACTAACAGCCATTTTTCATGACAATTTTATTATCGAACGCATTCAGGATACGAAACAGTTTCCAAATACTCCCGAAAATGTCAAAAACGTTACAGTTCAAGAATATTCTATTGGTGCGATTTGACGTTTGATGGGCGGTTTCCCAACTATTTCGTATTGTGAATGCGTTCATTATTACCTTCATTTGAACGAAAACCCCTGTATTTTAATAGGCAACTTAAACAAAATTTCCACTAATAAAATAGAAACGACATCAAAATTGAAGTTAGGTTGTTCTGACTTGATTTTGTGTGGATGGGAAATTAAAATATTTCCCAAGAATAGGTTTTGGGTGCCAACCTGCTATAGGCACCCATATGAAAACACTCGCTTTTGACAGATGTATCGGATGCCAACGGATCCCAACGCCAACCCGTTGGCAACCACAGGGAAAAAACCCATTTTGGGAAAAACCAATATTTCCTATAATAGTTTAAGGCACAAGCGCTCACCCGAGTACGGCATTGTAGGCCTGTTGCCATAAATTTACATACGAAATTTTACATTATTTCGGACATCGGATGCATAAGATCCCGACTTAAAACGGGACACTTAGCAACTCTACTTGTTTTCCTAACTATAGTTTTTAACGACTGGCCTACTTTCCAATGACGTAGCGCTCAGTCCTTAAAGCTTTTAGAAGTTGTTGGAAAACCTCGTTATGAGGAATAAACCCTCTAACTTCCTACAAAAAATACTACTCAAGTATAATTTGTTTTACTTGAAGTACTTTTAATTACTTCTAGTACTTTTATGTACTTCAAGTACTTTGTCTTACTTCAAGTATTTTGTTTTACTTCAAGTACTTTGTTTTACTTCAAGTACTTTGGTTTACTTCAAGTACTTGGATTTACTTCAAGTAAAATACTTGGGTGGTACTTCAAGTACTTTTTCAATTTACTTGAAAATGCAAGTACATTTTAATGAATACTTGGTACTTTTACTTGAAGTAATTTTTAAAAAATCAAAAACTTGATACTTGTACTTGAAGTACTATTTAAGAGTACTTTGACAGCTCTGCAACCTGATAGAACTTGGGTAACCAACAGTGTAAATAAAGTGACGTTTTCTCGAAGGTGGTTGTGATTACCGACAGAAATGAACAGTACTTAATTTTTAGTTGATACTTAAAGGTTTGTTAAGAAAATTGTCCAAGTTCTTAATAATACAGGGCATTAAAAAGGGAGTAATGAGTGTTACAGCTAGTCCGTCTGTGGAGCTGTGAGTACTTCACAACACTTTGGTAGTAATTTGAAAGGTCTTACTTGGTATTACATCTTATTAAAATAAGATTGAAGTATACCTGGTGGTTCAATAATTATGTCTAAAAAACTTAATTCCTTTGGAACCTTATATGGAAAAAGTTTATATTCTTTTTAGGTGGTTTTTTCACATCCGGGAGATTTCTCACATTTTCCCGAGTGCCCCGTATACTGTGTTATTGTCCTTCTAAGGATAAATTTAAAAAACTGACACATAAAATAAGGTATATTACCTTAATGGCACTAGTTAGCTCCTTTTTAGCCACCACCGTAAATCCTCTACAATACTCTATCACATGTGACAACGCCGGCAAAACACCGGCAACGCCGTCTCTCACTTTAACTTCTGAGCTGTTCGGCACCAACTCTATGAAATTCCGCGTCAACATGTCGAAAAAACGTTTATTAACAGTTTATATCGCTGTAAAGTCTCTTGATCGAACGCTTTCAAGTGCTTCAGCAAGATCTCACAGATGGCGGAGTTTATTGTGTCGGAAATTTCCGTGTTGGCGAATTTTAGCCTCGGGGCCTGAAATTACAATTTTTTCCATTAATGGGGAATTAAAATTATGAAGCGACAGTTGTGCTGGTAGTCGCAGAATTTTTTTAAATGTTATAAGGCTATAAGATTACCTACCTAATATATTTATTACATCAACTTTAAAAATTTCGTGGGAGAAAGGAGGTGAGTAAAATTTGGGCCATTTTATTATATTTATAATACAAGGTAGGTTTAAAAAGTCCATGCAAAAATAAAAACTACTTACTTGTTTGAAATAAACCTTTTTTTTCTACATAGTCTCCTTTTAGGCTTATACACTTCGTCCAACGATGTTCCAGTTTGTTGATCCCTTCCAAATAATAGGATTTGTCCAAGTCTGCAAAATATCGATCAGTGTCTGCAATCACTTCCTCGTTTGAATAGAATCTTTGTCCCGCCAGCCATTTCTTCAAATTGGGGAACAAATAGTAGTCCGAGGGAGCCAAGTCTGGAGAAAAGGCGGGATGTAAAACGAGTTGGAATCCTATTTCCATTAATTTTGCGACCACAACTGCTGAGGTGTGTGCTGGTGCTTGTCGTGATGGAAAAGGACTTTCTTGTGGGCGTTTTTCTTGCAGCTCGGTTTTCAAACGGTCCAATAATGATAAATCATATGCACCTGTAATAGTTTTATCCTTTTCCAGATAGTCGATGAGGATTATCCCCTGCGAATCCCAAAAGACAGTCGCCATAACCTTTCCGGCCGGTCTTCGCCTTTTTTGGTGCAGATTCCCCCTTGGTAACCCATTGCTTAGATTGTTGTTTGATCTCAGGAGTATAGTAATAAATCCATGTTTCATCCACAGTGACGAAACGACGCATAAAGTCCTCCGAATTTTTCTGGAACAGATGCAAACCATCCTTGCAACACTTCACACGATTCCGTTTTTGGTCAAGCGTGAGCAATCGTGGCACCCATATCGCGGATAGCTTTCTCATGTCCAAATGTTCATGTAAAATATTATGTACCCGTTCAGTCGAGATGCCCACAGCACTAGCAATCTCAGGTACCTTAACTCTTCTGTCATCCATCACCATATCATGGATTTGATCAATGATTTCTGGAGTCGTGACCTCCACAGGCCGTCCAGTACGTTCAGCGTCACTTGTGCTCATATGGCCAGTCCGAAAATTTTGAAACCACTTGTAAACTGTTCTAATCGAAGGTGCAGAGTCACCATAATGTTTATCAATCTTCTCTTTAGTCTTCTGAGTATAAAGTCATAAAGTAATGTTTAATCACCACACGAAATTATTTTTCGTCCATTTCTTGAAAATCACTCACAATGAATTGTAGAAAAATAAAGATCTTTTATTTTAAAAAATTATATGATGCGCTTTGTGCACCAACATATTTTTTTATCCTTAATATTACACTGAATAAGCTTATAAACTAGAATTTATTTATTTTGGTGCGTTGAGCTTATCATAAAATTTCAAATCGTGTAAAATGGCAAAGATTTTATAAAAATAGCAAGTTTGAAGGTTTTTTTTTGGTACTTGCCATTCTGATTTTTTTACCAATTCATTGTAGATGAAAGTAAAGATACTTGGACCTATTATAAATATAATAAAATGACCCAAATTGAAACTTTGAATTTTCCCGAATATAATGGGCGAAAAAAGGCAGAATTTTACCCACTCTCTTTTAATAATTTTTATATGTATAGGATTATTTAATAAGGACTGAATAACACCATATTTGTGGCAAAGGCAAAAAAACACTTTTTTAGCCTTTACCCCACCCTCTTAAATCAAACCATTTTTTAAATATTTTTTTAGATTTAAAAGAAAAAATACAGAAAATAGCTATTTTACGTATTTTTTTAATAGCTAGAAAAAAAAGGTACAAATATGGCCCTCTTCAGTCCTCATTGAATGACCCTGTATAATACCTCCTGTATAAACTCCGCAACTCCACTATATCTCAACGGACACAAATTATTTGGTTTCCTCGACAACTCCAAAAATAACTGCGCCACCGACAACAGGATTTTAGCGGGAACCTTGTCTCCTTCCTTTAAAAATGGCAGGATAAGTTTAAGAAAAATGTCCACGTCCCCACACTGCTGATTCCTAGCTTCCATCCATCCTAGCCAGGTTTTCAGTGATGCTAACAGCTCGCTTTGGCTAAAAATACAGAATATATCCAAATTTAACAAATTTACTATAGATCTTTTATCTCTACTACAAAAAAGAAGTCAAATAACTGGAAAAATTAACACATTTTGACATAGACCCAAATAACACCTTGGTAAATTTTAATGCTGTTAGCTTATTTACAAATGTTCCTGTCGATAAAACATTAAATATTGTTAGAGATAAATAAAAAAATGAGGTCAAGGGTGGCGAAAGAACCAAACTAAACATAAACTCTATTCTTGAAATATTAAGTTTTTGCGTAAAAACAACATATTTCCAATATAATACTGACTTTTATAAACACACTTCTGGTACCCACCGCTGTGTTCACACGTCGTCGTCATGGTTGGGCCTAGTAGGATCTCTTGGAACATGCGCTAGAGTTGCTGGTTATCGGCAACTCTTTTGGCTAGCGTATGGAACGGGATCCGGAGCTAAGATGAACACAAGGCCTAACTCAAGGTGTTAGCATACCGTGCTGATGAGTGAATGAAATCCTGTGCCTTAAACAGGTGTCTCCAACGGAGCCTCTGAGATACAGGGTGACCTCTCAGAGTATCTAGCCTTACTGCGGTAATGCGGGGCTCTGCCGTGGTGGACTATTACTTCCTAGCTCCAAACAGAAAGCGGACAGAACCGCTTTCATAGAAAAAAAGTGACAAGGTGCGCTGACCGAAACGGATAAATCAGTTTCGAAAGGTGCCCCTGAAGTCACCGGCGCCTGTTTCACGGGGAAGGGCTAATCCATCCCGAACAAACGGGTACTTAGGAAGGGATCCCTGAATAAAAATATAAGGCGGACAGAACCGTCTTTATAGGGAAAAGGGTTCCCTGGCTTTAAACAGAAAGCGGATAGAACAGCATAGGCGGCATCAGAAGAAACATCTGGTTCCTGTAACAAGGACCTGGTAGCTACCCACGTCACTAGACTGGGAGAGGAAGGCATAACGGATCTAATCGTCTACTCGTCATACTCTTCAGGAGACAGGGACACCAGAACACATCAGAACACATATTGTGCTCGTGTCCGGTAGCGACACGAGTAAGAGATGTAAGAACTCTCTTCCAATCTGATATCGGATTCATTAGGGGTCTGATCCTATTGGGAGGAATATAAAAAGGTGTGAGCCACAATAGACCGAGCGGTCGCAGTGGAGGGCGTAAAAAGTCCACTCACTTTAAACCTACCTACCTACACTTCTGGCATGGCCATGGATTCACCTTTATCACCATTATTAAGTAATATTTTTATAGAAAATTTTGAATCCAATTTCGTACAAATTATCATTATAAACCCTTAGTTTGGTGGAGATATATAGATGACATTTTTCGATTTATCAACATGACGAGCATTGTCTAAATGATTTTTTAACACACATTAATACACCAGAACCCGCTATTCGTTTCACCTTAGGAAAATAACAAAACTGACAACTTTCTTTTCTTGATATTCTAATAAAAAAAGGTGTAAATAATGTTGAAACTAAAATTTACAGAAAACCAACACATAAAAACAGATACTAAAATTTTAACTCTAACCACCCAATAAAGGTAAAAAAAGGAGTTGTAAAAAGTCTTTTTGATAGAATTAAAATAATTTGTTTTGATGAAAATAAAGAAAACGAAAAATATTTTTTAAAAGATTTTACTTTAAAATAATTATCCTCTTGATTTTATAAACAAATGCTTCCTAAAATTGGAACAACCAAATTTAAGACAAAATCAAAATAGACCCATTACAAATTGATTTTTACCATATATTAATGAGTTATCAAATAAAATTCAACGAATAGGTAATAAATTTAGTATTCGTACTATATTTAAAACACAAAACACGATTAGATCTTAAGTAACACAAACAAAACCATACAGTTTAAACGAAAACACAAAAAATGTTACTTATAAGATCCCTTGTAAATGTAATAAACTTTATATAGGTGAATCTTCCAGACCATTAGCCAAACGCATAAAAGAACATAGGACATACAGGTGTGGAAAATCCAAAACCAAACATAGAGATAATGTATCAAACAAAAACGGACAACCCCTTTAACTGTGTGAGAGAAGTGAGACAAAGCTTCGCAATGTGTCGATGCTTGTATTAAGCGCTGTTTCGAACAGCGAAGACCGGCGCGGTGATTCGAGGTATCCCGCTCCCCTCATCATAAGTCAACCTTCGTCGAGCGTATGCTGTTTAAGCTATTTTGGCGCGTATGTCCTAGTTAAAATTCGATCTCACTCTGTTTTAGTGGTTAATGTATTTTCTTTGTTCTATTTGCGAAAGGTCCATGTTCGGTTTTGAACTTTCCACACCTGTATATTAAAAACACAGAATTTTACAAATCAAAAATCTGTCAACACGCATTTGATAGCATCCACATAATAAACTGGAATGCTTCTAGTATTTTAGGAAAGAAAACTTGTTCAAAAAAACGTAAAATAGAAGAAAGTGTTTTTATATTATTAAATAAAGATAAATGTGTAGCATCAATTCCTGTTAATTTAAATAATACATGGTTACCTATGCTTGATGCTGAAGTAAATTCAGGTATACTTAAAATCAATTAACACACCACATCACCTTTTTTATCTTTTTAAAAATTATAAATATACCAGTCAAATAAAATAATATATAATATGTAGGTAGGTATATCTATTTATTTGTCTGTCCACGTGATTCTGAAGTTATAGCTTGAACTAAAATTATGAAATTTGGCACAGTGGTAGTCTTTAGCAGTGGCTAGAACCTAACGACGCCCGTTTTTTGAATTTCGCCACCGGGACAAAAATAGGAGCAAAAAAGTGTTTTTTTACCGTTAGCCGTACGGAAGGCGTCTTACGGAGACAGAGACTACTAAATATTGTCTCTCGCCTGGCGGAGACAGGCTTTTCATCTAGTAAAAAGTATAAAAGCTTTTAGAATTTCCTAAGTTTTGATTCCAAAATTTGTTAAAATTTTGGTTTTTCATCTTGAAAACGGTGGCCGACTTGCCACCGAAACGTAGATTAGTGTTCTTAATTTTTAAGGGTTTTTATTCTTTTTTTGTTGCAGGCGATCTGAAAGTTCATGGGGGTCAATAGGGCTGAGCAGGCTCAGTTCGTTATACCCCGGGACCTGGACCGAAGTGGTCCCGCTTTTCAAAAAGTAGTAGGGCGACTATCCCAAAGAAAACATACTGAAACATGAATCCGGCACAAAACTATAGAACATATTTGTCAAATAACTACTCACACATCTACAAAGCTCTGCGTCAGCTTGGGATTATTAAATCTAAGGAGGTAGGACTTAATTTTCTTATAGCTTGAGGCACTTTTTAGTGTATCTTCTATTAATGTGTAGATTATTGGAGTGGCAGTCCTATGGATTTCTTCGTTTTCTACAAAAAATCATAAAATAGACATTTTTTCCATCAAAAGCGCTTAAGTTCCATAATACTTACCACTAAGATAAAAATGATGAGCTAGACTTGCTAAGGTAAAAGTCAGCGTCGAAAAGTCCCTAAGTATATAAGCTAATTTCTCAGTCTCACTGTTGTTTGAATTGTTAAACCAAATTTCTGAATACTTTTCCAATTCTCTGTACTCCGTATTATACAGATTCCACGAATTTAACTGAAACATTCATGATTTATATCACTAGAAATAGATCTTCAAACACAAATAAAGGTGGAATTACGTTGCATAAAACTTCCTCCCTCATCTGATGCGCGCATCATGTGAAACTTGGTAGTAATACGCATTTTCAGCAGGCTAACTCCGTAACACCATAGAGAAAAAATTTCCTGTCTATAACTGAAAATCTCTTTAAGCCCTACTCCTTTAGTTTTCTCGGTTATAATCGGATTTCCGAATGGCTAGTTCGGAGTATAGAAATAGAAAGACCAGCAAGGGTCTTGCTACGATTTGTTCTCTTTCTATCCCATAAAAATGTTCATAAGTTTATCCCTGTCATTGCTTTACTTATTTTTAATTTCATTTGAAATTTTTAAGTGATTCTAACCCACTAGCATGCACATTTTTGTTTATTTATGTGTTTATTTTTCAAGTCATATTTTAATTATTTGAATTACATGTAATTACTGTTCAGAGTATTTTGTGTTGTAAAGTTCATCTTTAAATAAATAAATAAAATTATTAAAGTTTGGTGTTTGTGGTCTGTGGTTTAAAGATTATAAAATGGACCCAATTTTTGTGCATTTTGTAGAAGAGAACAACTTTGGGGAAACAAAAAAATCTTTTTTGTCTTAAAACCCATCAGTGTTTTCAATGTATTTTAATTGAAAATTTGTATATATATTTTTCAATATATTTGGACATTGCACTTTAAAATAAAGCATTTATATTTTTTGCGTATTTTATTCATCTTTAAAATTTCCTCACATTTCTTTTAAATATTTTAGGATTTTTTAACCGAGTTTCTATTTTAGAAAATAACCTAAACCGCTTTTTGGATTTTCCTTTAAAATGTACTAATAATTTTCCTGTATCTTTCTCTACCAAATTTTACATTTTTTAATAAAATTTTCATTAACTACTTGAAGCCCTGTAACTACATTGCGCCAAAAAGTATCGCATCACCTCTATTTTTTACATAAGACTAAGTGTAAACATGTCCTAGCGTAAATCTTAATATTTTTTCTAAAAAAGGAGCTATAAAGATGAACAAAACGTTAAAAAAAACAAGACTTCAAGATTGTGCATTTTTCCATAAAGCAACCATGTTTTCATGTTGAATAATATACTATATTTCCATTATCGAAATTTAACGAGCCACTTAGAGAAAATGATATGGAGTACCAATTAGTGATAGAAAGAAAGAATTTTTCTAACTTATTGCTTGTCTATTTCTACCTCTATTGAATTACAGAGTTCGCCTACAGGTGCACTTTAAGAAAATAAAATAAAAAAGTGAGATTGCTATTTGAAAAAATAAAGTTGACCACCCGAACTACTTTTTAACTAACCCTGTAAACTCACACTATGGCTTAAAAAATGCGCGAGGAAAAATACTAATCGACGTATCCGAGCAATTCTCAAGAAGTCAGATAATTTATTGATAAAAAATGCATTTAAAGTCAGATGTTTACACCGTATGTACCATTTTCTAAAATCTACTTACTATTTGATTAAAAATATCCAACGGTGCATATTGGGCAGCTTGTGAAATAACCTCTACCGAAGAGTGCAAAAGATATTGCCACTCTGTCTTATTCTAAAACAAATACGGGATCAGATCTTAATTTCACAATAATACATGATACAAAAAAATGGTGGCCATCAGAGCTACTTCAACTGCAATCTTAGAGGTTCAGCTAACTTTACTGCCACTCCACATTTTTATACAAAGAGAGGTAGATTTTTTTAGAATACTACAATCAAATATCTCAGAAACTACTTGTCCTAGCTTTCTCAACTTTTCCCCATGTAATTAGAATACTTATGTGAATTTACATACCAAATCTCATAGCTTTACGTTGAACGATAACGATGGTATGATAGGAGAAAAAAACACGCTGAAACATTTCGTGCGTGCTTCGGGATGGACCTGGACCTGGTGTAGTACCGCGCGCCTAGATTATCCCAACAATGATTATAAACTGTTAAAGAATAGGCATATTTGAAGTTTTTATTTTTCAAAAAATGTTGTTTTTTGCTGAGGCTTAGTTGCCTAATCAAAAATCGTTTATTAATGAAATATTATACATTAATAGGGCTACTAATAGATGGGTCTTAACACGACACTCGAAATCAATATGGAGGGACCACAATAAATAAGTTAAGGTTGCAGTGGAAGTCGATTTATGTGCCCAACTCTAATATAATTTAATACAATGAAATCATACAGCGTGTCCCACGCAGTTCTTGCCATATGGGAAAATTTTTTACTGACAGTCGAAACAAAATCATTTTGATGTAGAAAAGTTCTGCTTATTTAAAAACTAAAAATCCCTACGCAAAAAGTTTAAAAATACCAGCAGTATACAGAGTAGCGACAAAAACGTAAAATTTATCCAAGACTAAAGCACCCTTATTTTGCAATATTCAAGAAAGGTTATTTAAAGGAATTATTTAGAATTAATTTTTATATCTAATTACGAAATCACAGCCACCTACGAAAAAAGTATTTTTTATTTTACATTAAAAAATTTTGTCAAAAATTAACAAAGGTAATTATCGGACCTGAAGGTAACTATGCCAATAATAATTGACATAAACACGACATTATTTCTAGTCAGAAGTACAGTTATAAATTCAGTTTATCCATTTATCATTTTGATTTATTATGCCTCCAAAACTAACCACGGAACAGAAGATTGAAATTGTTTTAATTGTGGGTGACAACTACAAAACCTTTAGAGAAGCCGGTGAGATTTTCAATGAAAGGCATCCTGAAATATCTGTATCTCATCAAACTGTTGGACACATAATGGCAAAATTTAAAAGGTAGTGGAAGTGTAGAAAACAGATTCAATAAAAAAAAAACAGGTTCAGGTCGAACATGATGAAGATTTTGACTTGCAAATTATCCAAGCCGTTGTTGAAAATCCCAAGATTTCCTTGAGAAATATGGAAAAAGTACTTCCTGGAAATGAAAGACGCTCAGTCTATAAATCTACTGCTGGAATAGTTCTTAAAGCAAATCATTTTCATTCCTATAAACCCATCTTTGTCCACAATTGCATCCTGGAGACTTTGATTTTCGGTTTGATTTTTCAGCTTGGTATCAAGGTATGCATGAAGACGACCCGTATCTTTATAGAAAAATAATTTTTTCTGAGAAGCTTGTTTTACGTCAAATGGAGTTGTTAGCTCCCAGAACTATCGATGGTGGAGTACAGCTAACCCGCGGTTTGTTATTCAGTGTCAGGATCAGTTTTCTTTTAAGACAAATGTGTGGTGCGGAATTTTAGATAATCAACTGATAGGCCCATTTTTCTTCCGGGGTAATATAACGTCGGATGTTTACCTTCATTTTTGGGAAATCAGTTGTCTGACTTTATTAACGGCCTTCCACGTGACATTAGAAATACTTTGTGGTATCAGCATGATGGTGCGCCATGCCATAGTTCTCGAGGTGTTAACGAGTTTCTTCAGGAAATGTTCCAGGGGCGTTGGATAGGAAGATTTTCAGAAATTCTTGGCCGGCGAGGTCACCCGACCTGAACCCACTGGATTACTTCCTTTGGGGATATTTAAAGGAAAAAGTGTATTCTCACCGACCATTTCAAAATATCGATAGCTTAGAAAGGATAATAACCCAGTGTGCTAGAAATCCCTCAAGTTGTTTTGAGAAAAGTTGTTTCAAAATTCCCCAAGTTAACAGAAAAATGCATGGAAAAGAAGGTGGCTATATTAAAATATGAATTATAATAATTTTCTTTTGTTATAAGTGATACATTAATTTGTTTTATATTAAAGCTTTTACTTTTTATTCCGTTCTGATTTACTGAAATACAAAAATATATATTTTTCGTAGGTGGCTGTGATTTCGTAATAAGATATAAAAATTAATTCTAAATAATTCCTTTAAATAACTTTTCTTTGAATATTGCAAAATAAGGGTACTTTAGTCTTGGATAAATTTTACGTTTTTGTCGCTACTCTGTATACTGCTGGTATTTTTAAACTTTTTGCGTAGGGATTTTTAGTTTTTAAACGGGCAGAACTTTTCTACATCAAAATGATTTTGTTTCGACTGTCAGTAAAAAATTTTCCCATATGGCAAGAACTGAGTGGGACACGCTGTATAAAAAAATTAATATCACTTACATCTTCATCCACATCTGTTGCATTAACTTCAACAAGCTGCGAAAAATTGTAACTAAACTGGATTTTCTTTATTAAGGCACTACCTAAGCCTAAAAATACTTCTAAATACCTAAAAATAAATATAAATTCACTATACAGACTGTGCCAAAATCTGTGTGAAATATTCATAATGCATATTCTGCAAATGAAAATAACACAAAAAATTTCCTTTTTAACTTACTTCTGTGCATTATTCGGCTTAATCTGTTTAAAGAAAACAGTCCACACGCTCAGACACCTCAGAAAACATATAATACTCGGTAAATGCATGGTGTACTGGAAAAACATGGAAAGAAATTCCAGGGAACTAAACGTTGGGTCTTCCTCAAAACGCCACAGGTGTTGTTCAATGATTAGTACAAGAAGCTCACTTAATTTTTTCACGAACCTAGAAGAAAATTAAATTTTTAATAATATATCCATCTAGATAACTGATGATTTTTTTTTAATTTAAGTTTGAAAAACTGCTCTACCTACATTTCGTCAGTACTTTCAATCCGGTAACTTCCAGAATTCGTAATGTTCCTGAGTAGCTCCACAATGTGATTGTAAATTTCCCTAAAAAAGTTCTCGCTGCCGGGAGGGCAGCATTTTCGGTAAAATATCTCGTTTATCGTCGATATGGCACTGACACATAAGTCGTCATCGTCCTAATAACAAAATTTACATAAATTTATTTCTGATTGGCCAAATTTTTTACTATAAATTTATAAAAAGTAATTATGATAGTCACAGCCCTACTTCACTACAAGCCGTGAACAAGGAAATCTGGCAACTATGCCTTGAGATCTAGCGACACACGTTTAGTCATATGATTTACGTTGAATGACCTGTTTCTCTGTTGTGTTATTGTGAATAAATCAACTTTTTTGAAGGAAAATATTGTTAAGATAAAGACTAAACCTGTAAAAGGTCTTACTGTGTGAAATTTGTGAGTGACCGGGACAGTTTTTTTCCGCAGACATTGCGTAAAAACAAGAATATCTGCGGGTGCAAAGTGCCGGTGTTATAAAGTACTTAAAGTAAATGGCGGCAAATGAACTTGACATTTTGTGGTGGTGCTTTTTAAAAAATAATTAAAATTGAAAGTGTGTTTTTATGATTCGTGTTTGGCTTTAATTTTGAAGGTATTTTTTTAGTTATTTTTTAAAAACAGTAACAAATATTAGCATTGGAAATTACCGTAAGTCGTAGGTATACATTTTGGAATTTTGTCGTTCGTTTTGATTTTTGTTATTGCGTTGCATAGGTACTTGGTGCCTGCTTATTAGATACTATTTAGTTACTGTTATTATTATTATTTTCCTCCAAGTCCTTGTTGTGTGCCTGGGTGCAAATCCAATTATAAAACTTCTCTTGATGCAGGAGAACCAGCTGTATCTGTTTTCACCTTTCCAAAGGACGAAAACCTTAAAGCCCATTGGCTTAGGAATATTCCTAGACAGTCATGGTCACCCTCAAAATATTCTGTGGTTTCCGCTAAGCATTTTGTAGAAAGTGACATTATTAGAGAGGATGATTATCGCTTGCCAGATGGGTCAATGCAAAAGGTACCTCCAAAACTAGACTAAAGTTAAATGCAGTGCCTAGTATTTTTCCAAATTTACCACATTACTTCTCAAAAACAGTCCCTGTTTCCCGAAAAGTCTGCTGAAAGCTTGGCATAAACTTGAAAACAATAATGGTCGCCTTACAAACGACACCTATTCTGCACTTTGCCATAGTACCTCTGTTTTACTAGAAATAATTGACTATTCATTTTCAAAATTTGATTTGTCATATATTTTACCAGGTAAATTTACTACTGAAAAGTTAGAAAAAAGATTTGGTAAATACAGACTCCAGAGGTTGTAATTACAATGTTAGCTTTGATGATATTTTAAATGCTGAGAAAAAAATTAGACTCAAACATATATTTAGAAGCGCTGCTGATGGTAATTTCTCTTTAGCTGAGATTAAAAAACAGCTCCCTGTTATCCAGCTGTATCCAGGAAAATGATCTTGATTGGACAATACCTCAAAATAATTACACTGAAAAATTTTTGTTTTTACTTGAAACTGAATACCTAAATGAATATGAAATTGACAAATCGGTACAAATTTATATAGCCGGTTATGCTGCCCACAAAATTGTAAAAAAATATAATAATTGTAACATCTGTGTTTCTTTTCTTGTTGAAAGTAAGGGAAACCTAATTGACGACGAATACTTTGATTGTCTACAACGTGGCGGTTTAAAGGTTCCTACAGAAATTGTTAAAGACGTTCTGTTCCATATGTGCGCGATTTTTGAGAAAATTATTAATGACCCTGATACTGAGAGTGACTTCCTAAAAATGGAAAATCAAAAAGCTATCCTGTGTGATCTAACTAATTTAAGCACTAGACAACATGAAGGCTTTAATGATTTATGCTCGCAATGTATTTGTGGTAACGAGAACAAAAATATGTTCATTATGATGTGCTCTATATTTTCAAACATTCTTTTAAATAATTATGTTAAAAAAAGAAATAACAAAAATGCCACAGAAAAATCGGAAAAGGCTGAGTCAAAAAACAAAAAAAAGGAAACTAGACACATTTAATAAATAAATAAACAAAACTAAAACTAAGTACAATTACTAACTAAATGTTAAATTACACTTGTTTCCTTTTACAACAGCATCATGTTCTTATGCCTTGACCTATGCACATAAATTAATTTGTTTTAGAGTTTAAATATTATATAAATATATTTATTTTTTCAATTATTATACTGATTTAATTATTTTAATGGAAATATCAATACTATTTACGCGATCTTTGAATTGAGCCTTAAATGAATTTAAAAATACGCGAGGAAACCGATCTGAATCTCTTGCCGGTTGCGGCGTTGCCAAGTGGTTGTTCACGGCTTGTAGTGAAGTAGGGCTGTGGAAATATATTAAACTATTGCATTACTTTTAATGATTTATATTTAATCTCATAAAATAGTATATTTTAACAGCCGAACGAAGTGAGGCTGGTGCTAGAGAGCAAGCCATAAAAAGTAACTTTTCCTCCAAATTAAATAAGCTGTTTTTTCTTCAAAAATAATTATTAGATAAGATAAGTGGGTTCGCAAGGCGGCCTAGACCGTTGTCGGTAAATAGTTGCTATTGTAATGTAACACAGAGCTGTCAGTGGACATTGGCAATAATAATTATTTTTTTTAAATTGCGTAGTTGATTGCGTTTTAATTCCGTATTGATAAGCAGTTATTGAGTAAGTACATTTAATATTCAATCGAGTAATAAATAAAAATTTTAGTTTTGTTTTTAGTTTCATAAATATTGAGTTGTTGACGCTTGTTTTGTTGTTTGTTTGTATCTTTGTTGCTATGCTCCGGCAGAGGAAAAATGAATCTTCGCGTTCGCCCCCACAGTCGAGAAATGATGGATTTACTGAAGTTTGAAGAAAAACCATTTTATTTGGTCACATATGCTGCCCAAATTGTAATAATGCTATGTAGGGAAGATTTAATTTCCATGAGAACTAGAACGACTTCCTTCCAAATTCTTTAGCCCAAAACTATACAGGATGGCCCACCCCATTCGCCTCGGTTTTTCTACGAGAAATAAAACGAGTTGGGAAAAAACTTTTAGCACGGTCATATATAGGTCCATGAGAAGCATATATCAAAATTATTTTAAAATATACAGGGTGACCCAAAAAGAAAGTACATATCAAAGTTATATTTTTTCTTATGGAACACCCCATATTTTTTTATATTTTTAGATACTATAGACCAAATAAAGGTGAGTTACATTTCCTATACCTAAATCTGATCGTTTCTAAAAAATTTAGAGAAATTTAAAAATACAGACCATAATATAAAAATTGTTTACACCCTGTAACATATAACGAGCGGCTTGTAATTAAATTTATTGCTTAGCTCAAGGCTTGCAAGCAAGTTAACTATCACGTAAAAGTTTTACCTTAATATTATACAGAGTGTTGAAAAAAATTGCCTTAAAGTTTGGACACACATTTTATTAAAAAACTTCTTTAAGTTAAATGGAACACCCTGTATTTAGTGACCTATTTTGAGGCGGGACTAAATTTCTTTTTAAACCATATTAGGGTTTCCTATACCTATCTCTTCTGCTTTTTATGCAAAAGGCGTTTTTATATTTGATTTATCCTCTATCTTAAAATAAACACCCTGTAGTGTAATTAAAAAACCTTTTTATTAAGGATCACATAGATTCGCTAAAAGCACAAGTTAAAATTTTAAAAAATAAGATGTATCTCAAGCAAAATGCAGGCAAAAGTAATAACTCCAATTTATTGTCATTTCTAAAATATTAAAGCATTCTTAAAAATGAGGATCGAAATATAGTAGAAGGCACACGTGTCCTAATTGTTGAGACAAAATATGGTAAATTGCCTTGTTGCAATTTGGGCATATGTATCAGACCTAATTTTTTATAACAACGGATTATTTAACAGACATAACTTTTACTACTACAGTGTCGAAAATCCTAATATTTTTGGAACCCTTGATCACCAGCACAGATGGTCTGTTAACGTGTGGGGTGGAATAATTGGAACACGAGTTGTTTAATTTTACCATAAAGTCTGATACATTTGCTAAGAAACAACGGCAATTTACCATATTTCGTCTCAACAATTAGGACTTCTACTATATTTTGATCCTCAATTTTAAGAATGCTTTAATATTTTAGAAATGACAATAAATTGGAGTTATTACTTTTGCCTGCATTTTACTTGAGATACATCTTATTTTCAAAAATTTAAACTTGTGCTTTTAGCGAATCTATGTGATCCTTAATAAAAGGTTTTTTATGTACACTACAGGGTGTTCCATTTTTAAGATAAAGGATAAGTCAAATATAAAAACGCCTTTTGCATAAAAAGCAAAAGAATAGGTATAGGAAACCCTAATATGGTTTAAGGGAATTTAGTTCCTCGTCAAAATAGACCACTAAATACAGGGTGTTATTTAACTAAAAAAGTTATTTAATAACTTGTGTCCAAACGAGGCAATTTTTTTCAAACCTGTTTTTAAGGAAAACATGTGATGTTAACAAGCCTTGAGCTAAGCAATAAATTTAATTACAGCACTTTTATATGTTACAGGGT
>JAHBCN010016173.1:0-19946 GCA_019359885.1 Listronotus oregonensis
TACAAGAATCTAGACAATTTCGCAGCTTTACAAGATTCATGGCGAAATATTATATGGATTTATTAACAAGCTTCTGGATCCTGTCTCGGAGATGAAAAGCGTTATTGATAATAATGTTATAAAATTTTTTAATTTTTTTCCCTAGTTTTTTTTGATGTGTATATATATATATATATATATATATATATATATATATATATATATATATATATATAAAAAACAGGGTGTCCGGAAAAGGAGGCCTTCCGCCGGCCACATATAGGGTGGACCAAAATAATGCGACTTTCGTTACCATTTTTTAATTGGGCGCTCGGTATTTAATATATAGGGCGTCAAAATGAAAATATAAAATCTTTTTTTGAAGTAAGTCGAGTGTTTAAAGATATTAAATTAAAATTTGGTGGGGGGGGTTTTTTGGAACGAAAAAAATCCGTTCACGGATTCGCCATCCTTGCGGGGCCCCACCTGCGGTATATTGCATGTTTAAAAAAATACCAAAATTTTTTGTACCCCTGTATAATAAAGTTCTAAAAAAAAATTCTAATTATCCAATCTTTTCTTAAAAAAAAGTTTTGTTAGTAAATGTCGGCCTGAGAACCCTTTTTTATTAGATATCTTAATTTTAAAATCTAGATAATTCTTTCTAAACAAATTGGCTGATCTCGGGCAACAGAAATTTTTTTACGTACTGTCGTGAAAATTTAAACGCTTCACGCTCTTAACAATTTCCCAATTATTCTAAAATAAACTACTTTTTTTTAAAATTTCTATTTGTATTTGGTGTTTTTCTTCAACTTATAAAACCATAATGGCTCATAGATTTTTTTTCCCGTAACTGCATAATGTGCGGTCGTTTGGACATCTTCAATCGCCATTTTCTAAAAAAATAACAAAGATAGGTATAGGATATTATACAGATTTTTTTTTTGGGGAAGACCCGTAGAACCAAATTTTAAAAAAAAATTTACAGGGTGTTGTTTTTTAAAATTTTTTTAAGTAACATTTTTGGGAAAAAATCAATTTTCGCAGCACTTCCGGTAAAGCCGAAAGTAGTTTTATTATGACCTCCAAAGATAGAGTGTTCAGAAAAAAAAAATTAAACATAATAATTTTTATATTATTTATTTGTTTTCCCATAAAACTGCAAAAATGCGGTAGTTTACATCTTTAATCCCTTTTTTAAAAAAATAGCAGAGATAGGTATAGGACATAATATACATTTTATATCAGAAATGATTATGTATGATATATGTATATGTATATTGAAATCTTTTTTGTTTGCTTTATGTTTATAGGAAATATTTCAAATAGTTTATGCAAATACATGTAATATGTTTTTAACCGAATATTTTGTTGCTTTTTTTTTTAAATTTTTTAATAAAGTATAACAGTTACGAAAAATCCTGCTATGCACATTTTTTTTGTAACTACGATTTTATTGTTGAGAAAATTTATTCTAAGTTTAATCATCCGCAAATGGGGTATAGTTAATTCACACTCCACTTTTTTTAGAAAAAGGGGGAAAGGGGGTTGCAAAGGGGGCACGTTAACCTAAGAGGACACCTACACAAAATAAGTTCATACAATAGTGACCCAAGTTACAGAATGTGCGACGAGGGGGAAAAACAGCACATATCCTGTGCGAATGTGAAGCGTTGAATCACAAAAAAATTTTGGGAACCAAAAAGAGCCCACAGGAATATATCAGTCAACCAGTTCGGGTTTACAGAATTGTAGAAGGAACAAGACTAATGGAAGGATTGGTATAAAAGATAATGGGAGATTAGGCACAAAAAGCCCAAAAGGGTGCGCTGCCTCCGGTAGTGAATCAAGAGTGCTCCCAGAGAAGAAAAAGAAGAAGATAGTTACAAAATTATAACTAAAAACGTAATAATTGAGCATTAACAAAATAGCAGTTGAACTAATTTCAAATGTAGTCAAATAATATAAATACCCGCACGTTCTGAAATTTAAATTATCGCAGTAAATCATATGTTTACTGCAGGTTCTCCATTTATATTGCAAAAGAAAATATACCGTATAGGTAGTCATTATTATAAGTTGGTATATCTGTAGGCTAGAGATAAACAATCTCTGTATTCACACCTATTTATGACTGTTATTATTATAATTTTCTTGGACTGCATACACATTTAAAAAGAAAGTGTGTATAATAGTATAGCTTTGGGATAAATAGGCGTAATTTTTTTTTTATCAAGAAGTTATTTTTGGTTTATATTTAGGTTTTATCTTGCAATATAAAAAGAAAATCTAAATAACTTGATTTTTTCATTTCAGAGATAAGGTCTTAGTACCAAGGATTGCTGAAGTAGTCTTTTGATATATTTATTATCTGTAGCGTATAAATTGCCAGTGTACCAAAAAGTTAAATATATACCTTACAGCATCCTCTCGACTACTCAACCTGCAAAGTTCTTTAAGAGTAATTATGTCTTTTGTTTTTAGTTAACAAATATAAATAAAATTTTATCGGATTTTTTTGTCAAAACTAAATGCAACCTAATCAATAACTTATCAATAATGGATTCTACATAGGATCCAATGGTAAATCATCTTTACCAAACATTGTATATTTAGTGCTTTGCTTTTTTTGCAAACATAAATATTACTAAAGTTTTTAGTGCCTAATCTTAATACCAGCAGTTCCCTATACAGGGTGCTCTCAATGTTAAGTCATTTATTTTAACAGCTTGTAGAATCCGTAAAAAAAAGTTCATTTATCAAAAAGTATTTATATAAAAGTTGCTAAACAAGGCCCTTGTTAACAATTATTTTAAACATTTAAATTTAAACCACATTCTGCGGCTGCATTTTCTTGATACTTTCCGTTAGTTTATATATATATATATATATAAACGTGTGCCGTTTTTATTACCAAATCTTCCAAAAAGCAGGAATAAGTTTAGAACTATTACGCAGCAGTTTCTGTTTGACCTCCGAGCAGTGAAGTCACGCGATAAAAAGCTACATAGCTTTTTTTGGAAAGAGCGGTTGTACACGAGGTGTTTTCCAATGGCGGAAAATAGATGCGCGCGCAACGGGAAGCGTCAGAACTGACAGAAAACAGTTAATCGCAATACCAGTAAAAGTTCTTGGTTTGATTGGTTAAAAATTGTTAAAGTTGTAAGTAGGGAAATATTTAAAAAGTTAATTTATTACACTTGATACAGAAATTGTAGTGAATTGTTAATTTATGAAAATGGGCAACTTTGATAAATAAATAGAGAAATAATTTATTTACCAAATTATCTACTTGTTTAATAGATAAGATACTTTTGTGGCACGTGCTTTTGATTATTAGTCAAATATAATACGTATACTAAGAAATATATTTTTAACTTATGTATATGGTTACTAGAATAGTGACAGTGATGATAAATATTAAATTTTTGTAATGTAAAAATAATCCAAAGTAAAATACCACCAAAATTAGTAAAGATTGGGCAGAGCATAAAAAAGTTCAAAAGAAATAAAATGTCTAAAAAACTAAATTCTCGATATTTCGCTGTATAGTTAAAAAACAAAAATATTGTAAATTATCTATATTAATGTTTTTTGTTAAAAAATTATTTAAACTGCTATTTTAAAAGCATGTTATATAATTAAGACTACTTAAAAAATAAACGTTAAATTAAAACACCTTCCAAAAATATCATCTGTCTTAAATGATAGTTGTTGATGGTTGGTAATCGTGATTCCTGCAAAGAAAACATTCGTTAAAATTATAACACAATTCAAAAATAATAGGTATATTTTTAAATTAATAAAATTCTAATTTGATTTATTTTTTCCAGGTAAGTTCCAAAACAACAGCTATTTTCCTAGAAGATCTTTAAATAGGTAAGAAACACTTTCCCAATATTGAAAAGATCCCACTTTGGAAAAGGCCTTTAATTTTCTGGTGGAAGCATAAGAGCTTCAATACATTAAATTTGTATTATTTACTAACTTATAAAGTGATAACATAACTCTAACGCAAGTAAGGTTGTTGGTTTTAAGCATAAAAAAATATTTAGAACATAATTTCAGGTTTTATATATCCTAAAAAATTAAAACAAATATTGGAATTTTTACCTTTCCATATCTCTAAAAGACACACAAGAGAGAAAGATTATTAAAAACAGCATATTGATATGGCAATGTAAAGCAAGAAAGGTATTTATCAAGTATTATTACGATGGCTTAGTATAAAAACCTCGTATTTTTATTTTTTTTTAAGCATTTTGGTGTTTCTAGATAGAAAATTACGTATTTTATATATAACAGCTGTTAGAAAAATTTCATCTGAGCAGTGCTGCTCCATACAGACCACAACGGAAACCACGTATATTAGCTGCTCCCAAGATTTAGTGGATTTAGTGTGAAGACCCTGTATATCGAAGGAAGATTGGTTGCATTCTTTAGGTGTTCACAGTGTTTTCTTATTTCAAAACATTTCGTTGGTGTTATTTTAAATCCAAAATATGTAAAAAAAATTAAAATCAAGGTTTTTATACTAAGCCATTGATTAAATCTGTAGTCTTTGGTTTATTTTCCCCTTTATTACGATTTTCTACTTGGCTGTACCATACTTATTTAAATTAATTCTTCAGTATCTAATTTTACATAACTTATCTTAAGGGGATCTTGGCTATCGCAAAATTATATGGTTTACTTTTATGTAGTAGAAAATCTTGAGAAGTCAATTTTCCGGAACAAAGTGTCTGCCAATTATCTATTATGGACTTTGGCACACTTCACACGTTTGCAGCTAAAAGAATAAACATTTAATTATTATTTGTCGTGAACCATAACAAAAAATTTGCTAATAATGTAATGGCGCATTTTTTGATTCAAGACGTAACACTACTTACTCTATTGTTTTAATGTACATTGTCGGATTTTGTGGGAAAATAAAGATAGACGAGCGATAAACTCACGGAAACTAGGGTAGTGCTTTTGTAAACAAAAAATTTAGACTATTTTTTAATAGTTAGAGTGTTGCTTAAACAACAGTACATTATCTTTAATCATAAATTAAAGATGCATTATTCTTTTTTTTTTTTAAAGAAAGTACTCATTTCCTAAAAAGTCGCTAAACCAGAAACACTAAATTAACTTCGGAAAAAATTTATAAAAGCGATCAAGGTTGTGATAATTATTTTAAGCTGGGATGGTCGCTAGAGGCGTAAGGGGGAACGTCAAAACATAAAAATATACATTTTTCAAAAAATACACTACAAAAGTGGTATATTTTAAAATGTTTTCTAAACAAAAAAAATTTTTTTGTCAGTTCTAAAAAAAGGCTGGGAAAGTTTAAAATTTTTTAGAAATCTAAATTTATACCGATTTAAAACTTGGTCTCGTTAGAAGAGCATTTAAGCAATTTTACTAAACTATTGCTACACCATCTCAAAAGTGGGGTCAAAAAACTAAGTTATTTTCGAAATTTTTTTAAAAATTTAAATACAATATAAAACCTTTTTACATATAAGATAAAAATCCCAAAAAACCCAAAACCGAATTAAATCTCTTTCAAACCGAATATTTACCAAAAAATAAATACGACAGAGAGAACCAAACGACACAATGTTTTCTTTTAAAAGGATTTCTTTGAAAAATTAAATTAAATTTACAAAATCTTATATACATTATTTTACTATTTTAACCCATTTAACGATATTAAAACATTAGATAATTTATTACCAACTTAACAAATCCTAGGGGGTTTTTAAAGTTTGAAAAAAAAGGGCTGAATCAAAAATCAAAATTTTTTTCAAAATATTTTTAGTGTTCTCTATTGTGTTCTTTAAAAATGCCTTTGTTGGAGTTGTATTATTTTTTATTTTGATCTGAAAAATGCACAAATAGCTGCAAGGCTGTATGCATTGAGATATCCCCAGAGAGCCGGTACGGCAAACCAACAGAATGTTCACTTGTTTAGCAAATCCTTTCGTACCGGGAATGTTTTTGCCCACACCGAGACGCCAGAACTAGGAAAAATGTCATCAACGTTTTAGCTTATGTAAGTTTAATCTCAAGCAAAAAGGCATTTTAAAAAAATCCTTTTCCCCCTAAAAATAATATTTGAAATAAAAATTGTTGGTTTTGAATTTCAGCCCTTTTGTTTTTCAAAGCTAACGATGGACCACGCTCCATGGATTTTACAGTGATAGGTTGGTAATTATCTAATTTGTTTAAACGTTAAATGGCTTAAATAAGTAAAAATCATGCAGTATTCAATTGGGTTTTTTAAAAATTTATAAAAATTTTTACAAAAAAATGGCCAAAAAATTGTGTCTTTCTTATTCATTCTTTTTTTTTTGTAATATATTCTTTAAAAAAAAATGGGTTTTTTTTTTTTTTATCAAATATTGAAAGAAATTTTTAAATTTTTAAAATTAGTTAGTTTTAATAGCCCAGTGGGTTGTGAAATGTCATGTTTTACATAAAAATTGTTTTTAAAAAAGCTCTTTCGGTTTAAAAAAAACCAAGTTTCTTTTAAAATAAACTTTTTCCCCTTTTTTAGAACAAAAAATTAAAATTTTTTGTGAAAACATGTTAAAATAGTACCACATTTACTTTATTTAATATTTAAAAAAAAAATATATTTTTATGTTTTGACGTCTTTTCGCTCCCTATGGCCATCCCCAGACTGAATTTCAGCAATTTCCCTTGCTCGCACTTTAAACAAAAAATTTTTCCCGAAAGTTATACTATTAGTAGTTTCCGGGATAAGCCGACACCCTTCTTGTAACACCGGTACATAATACAAATTTCCTTACTAAAAACAATGTCCAAAAACCCGTTTTAATACTGCCAAATTTTCAGTGTTTAAAACCAAGTTTATATTTCCCTCAACACATTTTTTTTTTGACTGAACTAAAGCATCAAAATTTATGCCCATATATTTATAGTCCAGTTAATGAAGGGACAAAACTGTTAATAAATCTGTACAGTTTTCCCTCTGGGCAATTCTTGGTCGGGGATGCTTTCAGCGAAAAAAGTTTATCAACATTAACAGGTGGGAAAGGGCTGAAAATGGCCCCTCAAGGCCCAAAAAATGGGTTTCCCGCTAATATCTGCCAAAATATGCGAATTGGAGAATTTTTGTTAAAACAAAAAATAAAGATCGCCATGTTATCTACAAAAATGGTCCCTATAATCTTTTTTCCAAAAATCGAATATTTTCGAGATATCAAGACCTAAAAATCCCCTCATTTCAGCTGCCGCTCTACCGCTAGAAAGCCGCTATCTTCACTTATAAGCGGGCGGACGAATTCTTCCTTTACTCGCTCAATAATGTACATTTTTTAATTATTCAAAGTTCATTGAAATGGAAAAACCA
Organism: Listronotus oregonensis; assembly: GCA_019359885.1. Classification (NCBI taxonomy): domain Eukaryota; kingdom Metazoa; phylum Arthropoda; class Insecta; order Coleoptera; family Curculionidae; genus Listronotus; species Listronotus oregonensis. The sequence goes on from JAHBCN010016173.1 coordinate 7,349, forward strand.
GTATTTATCATTGTATATGAGTTTGGTTTCATTCTGATGTTTCTATAATATTATAAAAAGCGGTCAAAGTTTTTTTTCACGATGTTTTGAGAGTATCCCATTAATTTATTGATATTTTTTTAAAAAACTGGTTTGTTATTAACATTTCTTTTTTATAATGAGACCTTAGCAAGTGTTCAATGATCCCAGAAAATTTCCTTTACCATCTTTCTTGCGGTTTGATAAAAAATTGTTTTGCCCATCTGCATTTTTTAGCCGTTTAGCCACATCTATCCAGTGTAAAATGTTATGGATTTCTCGACGGCCGTTTTTGCGAGAAATATTGGTGTTGCGAAAAAATGGTAAGGACCATTTTTGTAGATTTCGAGGTTGCCTGAACAAAAATTCTCTAATTCGCATATTTTGGCAGAAATTCGCTGGAAACTTATTTTTGGGACTTTGGGGGGCCATTTTCAGCGGGTTCCCACGTCGGAATCGTAATAAACTTTTTCTCGCTCGAAAGCATCCGCGAAGACCTAAGAATTGCGCCACAAATGAAAACTGTACAAATTTATTTACAGCTTTGGGTACTTCCAGGTCTTCAGTTACTGGACAATTAGCGCCAAGGGCGGATCTAGGATTTTCAATTCTTTTGATCTAAAATGTCAGACATAGTACCTACACCAAGTATATACCAGATGGAAATAAAATTGTCCTCCAGTCAAACACTTTGGTAAAGAAAATTTTTATTTTGGAATTTGCGAAAAATGTTGATTTTTTTGCTTTCCCCTTCCCAGAAAAAATCTCGGGCCAAAAAAGCATCTCTTTTTCGCAAATTCCAAAATGATTATTTTACCAAAGTATTCCCCTTGAAGTCGATAGCAGGTATACATTTGTGGTAGGTCCCATGTCTCACTCAAAAAAAAATTGAACATTATATTTAAACCTAGCTAAGATTTCTTCTTAATCAGACATCGTTTACAATTTGGCTGAAATAATTCACATGATGTCTATTTATGGTTGGACAAATCGTTGTGCATTAAGAACTGCTACAGCTTAACAAATAAATCTAAAAAATGGAAGTCATATTTATGTCAGAAGACTTATTATCAAATTCGAAGGAACAAGAAAAGACTTCAACAAAGATTACTCGATGAAGAGGCACAAGTAGAAGTGTCACAACATTTTGCTATGAATTCCACAATGTTTCTATGCCAAAATTGAGTGAACCCATAGTAAACAAACTTAATCATTTTTATCCGTAAAAAATGCAATTTCTCCAGAAGTTACATGAGGATGACCCAGATCAAAGAAGTTAATTTTGCGAGGAAATGACAGAAGTGTTGAGTGATACTTTTCAGTCATTAAAAAATATTTGTTTTAGCGACAAATGCACGTTTTAATGGTTCTAAGAAAAACACATTAGATATACTGGAGTGACAAAAATCCAGTACTTAGTTACTTTGAAAAGACACATACAGCACCCTTAAAAATAAATGTCTGGGCAGGAATATTAAGTGATACTGTTGTCAAAATATTATTTATTAATAACAATATTTACTTGGAATTGTCAACACTCTTAATCACTTATTGTCCAAGAACTGCTGGAAAATTAGCTAGAAATTATTGAAAACAGAAAGCTAAATGAAAATATGATACATTTCCAATAAGATGGAGGACCACTCACTATGTTTTTGAGGGTTTTTGCAATTGCTGAATAACGCTTTGCTAGGTTTATGAATCGGAGATAGAGCCAATGGAATATCGGCTAGATGTCTCGATCTAAATTCCTTGATTCTTTATCTGGGGGTATTTCTAATCTGATAGCAGATGTTAACAGATCTGTTTCACGAAGTGTTTTAAAGTGTCAGAATGGTATATGAAAATAGATTAGGCTTTTGTTTAGGTATAAAGTTATATTCTTCGCGCAGAGATCTGGTGTAAATCTCAGCCAAAGTTCGCAATTGCGATTCACGGGCGAGTATAGAGCCGCTATAAGATTTATGTCAAATTACAATTTTTTAAGTGTTTTATTTTTTGAGATATTTGCATTAAAAGTTTTTAAGTTGACACTCTGTATGTAACGTTTAATTCGCATGAAACAAAGTAGTACGTTTTGTCATGGATGACCCGAAACATATGCAGATTATTTTTAACTACATAACAAAGTAATCAATAAACCAATTACTTAAACCTACACGCAGTAAAGTTTATTAACCTACATAAAGGTTACAACCACTACTTAGACAAACATTTACTTTTTTGATGCAGTGTTTTTAGTTAATTAATTGTTCCTGATAGTACATGATCATACTAATTATCCTTAAAAATTATAAATATCACTATATATGTAAAAAACTTAAAAAAAGTATTTATTCCGTTGTGCAAGCTAATTTTACACTAAAAAAAATCTACTTAGGGTGGACTACTATTAACCCTTTGGGCTTAATAATTTTGCGGAATCAGTCCTTAATTTAGAGACTTTTTTTCTAGATTTTTTTTGCCTCTGTATGACAGTGTAAAGTCGGCAGAAAATAAGGTCATTTCAACTTGTAAGCAATGGATGCATGTTAGTTTGACCCATCTATGTGGTAAAAGTATTATTTATCTACCCGTGGGTAATATAAACCATCCAAAATATATGAAGAATTGGTCATGCTCCTTAAATATATGCAGAGTGGATACAATTATTTACTTCCTGTAAGGTGTCCAAACAAAAAAGAAAATTTGAATAAAATAAAATAAGAACTATAAAAACAACGTAAACGACGGATATTTTTTATGGGTTCATAAGAGGTCATGCTAATATTAAAAAAAAAATACCCACGTTAAACATGCATCAATTTAGATAGGGAGAATAATCAATTCCACGTATTAACAATCACTAACCACGTAAAATAATCTTCAGGATTTTCTAAGCGTTGCTACTTTGCTTGTTGGAATCGACTGACCAAACCTAACACATCTAGTTTGTGTATTAATTCAGTTATATATGTATGAACCAGTAATTTAAATATCACTAAGTTAATGTCTATAGTACTATTTTTACTTACCAACTGATCTTTATAACTATAATTAAATAAAAAAATAACGAATGAAGCTCATCTAAGTAATTCCCAATCACTAGATTAAAAACTCTTAACGACTTAGAATTATGTAAAAGCGGAATACAAGAAAATGGCATAATATTTAAACAATAGCTAGTACGTATAAGATAAAGCAATTATTTTTTTATTTTATTTATTATTTTCACATGGTCGTGTTTTAGTTCCCACAAATCAATAAAAAAAAATAACTACGGTTTGTATGTTTAAAAAATTATTCCTAACCCAATAAAAAAACTTTGTTCCTAAGAACTATTTTAAGTTAAATAAATGCGTTGTATTTTAACATGATAATTATATTCTGCTCAGACTTAGCAGTATATTAAATGTACCGAAAGAGCGATTACAAATTTTACAAGTTTCTCCTAAAAAATAGGAATAACGGTGTATATTAATAAAAGAAAAAGTAGTGGAAACGCAGACAGCAGAATAATAGACGTTTTACATGTTTATCAACGTTTCAATTCTAATATTGGAATCACGAAAAATACCCGAAATTAGTATCAAAACGTTGCTGTACTGGGTGACCAAATAAGAAAGGACGCCGGCTGTATTTCAGAAAATATTTATCACACAGCGTTGAGAAAAAATATGTTTTGCAAAAGTGGTCAAGAGAAATAGCTGGAAATTATTTTCAAGTTTCTGAAATGGCCGCTAGGGGGCGTAACTGCCCTCTTAAATCTAAAAAAGTAATGTTTCTGTGAATTTTGCTATATTAACGTAACAAAAAAATACCTGATCATTAAAGTCGAGGATAATCTGAACCTCTTTTGTTTGACAATTTTTGCTATAGCTCTAAAAATAAAGTGGTGGGGTATTCAAAGGTTTCCGTAAAACACACCCTGTATCTTCGAAACGGCTGAGCTGATTTTAACAAATTTGGGCTGGTTAAAAGAGCTACTCTTGGCCTATAAATCTTAAAATATTTGAAGTTTTGTAAGTTTTACATGTCGCCGCCAGAGGACTTTTTTCGACAATCCGACAGAAATGGTTAGTTTTTTTTAATTAAATGCATTAGTATAATTTTTTCTTTATGAACAAGTAGCTAAATAATGCCTAAAAAATCTTGCAAAAACCACATCTCGATATCTTGTTTCTTACCTAATATTTCGACCAAAGAAAATTTTATACGTCAATATCTCAAAAACTATAAAAGGTAAAATATTTTATAAAACATAAATAGTGTATTTTTACAAAACCTCTTATTTAGGTTAAAAAATCTTTTCATCTAAATGCAGTACTTTACGAGTTATAATCAAAAAGCGAATTCTAGGGGTATACCTTGAAAAAATCCTGATAATTTGATTTTTCGATTATAACTCGTAAATTTCATTACTAAATTAAAGGTTTGTAAAAATTCATAATTTATGTTATATAATATTTCTTGTAGCTTTTATAGTTTTTGAGATATTAAAGTATAAAATTTTCTTTGGCCTAAATTTTAGGTAAGGAACCAGATATCGAGATACGGTTTTCGCGAGCTTGTTTAGGTATTATTTAGCTACTTTTCTTATATAAAAAAAATATACCAATGCTTTTACGTTTTTTGAGAAAATTAACCATTTCTGTTGGAATATCGTAAAACTCCCTCTAGCGGCGACATGTGAAACTAATAAAACTTCAAATATTATTACATTTATAGCCCAAGAAAAGCTCTTGTCAACTAGCCTAAGCTTGTTAAAATCGGCTCAGCTGTTTCGAAGATACAGGGTGTGTTTTACGGAAACCCTTGAATACCCCCCACCACTTTATTTTTAGAGATTTAACAAAAATTGTCAAACAAAAAAGGTTCAGATTATCCTTGACTTTAAAGATCAGGTATTTTTTGGTTACGTTAACAAAGCATAATTCACAAAAACATTACTTTTTTAGATTTAAGATTGCAGCTACGCCCCCTGGCAGCCATTTCAGAAACTTGAAAATAATTTTCAGCAATGTCTCCTGACCACTTTTACTAAAAATATTTTTTCCCAACGCTGTGCGATAAACATTTTCTGAGATATAGCCGGCGTCCTTTCTTATTTGGACACCCGGTACAAGTAAAACGTCTATTATATTATGCTGTCCTTATTTAAATTAACTGCGCTTTGAGCAATTTTGCTGGCTTTCTTATCTTTAATTATAGCAGGTATTTTATTTAAAAGCTGTTATATTAATATTATTACTAACATTACGGTTAATACCTATAGTAATTTTTAGTAGTAGTCTAGTTGAGAAGTGCGTTTTCTGCGAAAAATAGTTAGAAGGCTTCGAAAAATATGAGTGATAGCTCATTCGACGCGGAATGCAAATCTGAGAAAGGCGTTTTGAGAATTTTTTCTACCAATAAAAATTGCAATTGTTATTAACAAAAAACTAAATAAAAAAGCAACTTCGATTTTTAATGATAACTCAAAAACCATAAGAGATAGCGCAAATTGCAAAAAAGATCCTTGAAGAGGAGGAAATTTCCGATAAAAAATCTCTATTATTTATAATTTTAATTTAATGCTGAAAATGGATCTCTGCGCGACATTTTTGATTGCGCGCTCGGCGTCAAAACTGAGTACGTCATAATAAATATATTTTTTATGGTATTAAACAATGAGCTAAAATCATAGATAGAGAAAGCATTGTATTCATAAACGCAATCGAGAGCTGCGCCAAACATGATTTTGTTTATTATTGGCGATAGAATGGTGCAAGCATAGTTTGTACTTACTTGTGAAATGATAATCCAGGAATCTTATCCGTCACTTTACACACTTGGCACTGCCTTACCATTTTAATTTATTAAAAGTACTCACACAAAACTGAAATTTATACAATTGTCTTAAAAATTACACAAACAACGAAAAACATTTGGACTAAAACGCCGAGAGAAGCTGAAGGTGGCGGAAGTACGCTTCTACGAAAAATCCGCTGTTGTCACGTTGTCGCGCCTTTATTAGTAGCTATCCAAAAAGAAAATAGTATTTTGACATCATTACTTATCTGTGATATACTTTATAGTAATAAATATAACAAATATTATTTACAGTTTAAAATACAATAGTAGAGCTTATTTTAATGTTATTTTAAGAATAAATTAGGTAAAATTTAATCATAATATACTATCAAGTAAATGAAACAGAAAGATACTTGGCGGCCACGCTTTACGACAAAATAGTATTGTAGTAACCATTTTCCCGGGTTTTGGTGGATTTGATTGTTTTGAGTACAAAGGTTCATTCATGGCTAGGCAGAACCTTAGAATGTGCGTTTATGATGCCACGCTTATGCCAAATCGATGCTTTCTCCATTTAAACTAACAGCTCATTCGTATTAAATGTTAATTAAAACTTTTTAAAAAATTATGGGGTATACAAAATACTTTAAAGAATTTATTCCCCTTGAAAATTTACCTTAAAGTTAGTTTTTCAACAAGTAAAACAATTGTTAATTAACAAAATTGTTTTGAACTTTTGTCCTCATTGTACATTAAAAATGCTTAAATAATTGTCGTATAAATTTTTCGCTCTGTGAAGCCCTTCTAATATACACACTTAACAAGATAGCGCCATAAAAGTTAAAACATCTTTTATCTTTTGCTTATAATCATTTTATAACTTTTACAAAAAATAAAAAATCAGAGTAATATTGTCAAAGTTATAAAGTTTTTATAAACAAAGCATTGAAATTTTTTAAACTTTTATGTGTCGTGATCCTGTTATGTATGTATATAAGAAGGGCTCCACGACACGAAAAATGTATACGACAACTATTTAAACCTTTTTTTTAATGTAAAATAAAGACGAAAGTTCGAAACAATTTTGTTAATTAAAAATTGCCTAACTTGTTGAGAAAAAAACTTTAGGTTAAATTTTTAACAGGAATAAATTCTTTGAAGTGTTCTGAATACACCATATTTTTTTAAAAATTTTTAATTAGTATTTAATACCCTAAAAAATATATTTAGTGTGACGTATTGGTTTTGACAAAGAGCGCGCAACCAAAAATGCCGTGCTGGGGCCCATTTTCAGCATTAAATAAAAATTATAAATAATAAGGATAGAACCTGGAAGTTGGGCTTTTTTTATGGGAAATGTTCTCCTTTTTAAGGACCTTTTTTGTAATTTCCGCTATCTCTTATGATTTTTAAGTTATCATCAAAAATCGTTTTTTTTTTGTAGTTTCGTTTTTTTAATAACAATTGCAATTTTTATTGGCATAAAAAATCCTTAAAAAGACTTTCTTAGATTTGCATTTCGCGTCGAATGAGCTGTCGCTCATATTTTCGAAGCCTTCTAACTATTTTTCGCGGGAAATACACTTCTCGACAAGACTATAGTATTTTTTTTTAATAATTGCTTTGTATTTTATATGCAAAATTATAAGGATAGTTCGGAGTAGGCATAGTTTATACTATGTTACATTTTCGCCGTGGTAACAACCTAACTATACGAGGGTATATATGCTAATGTGCAGAGATATTTCTGTTGCCAATGCAATGATCGGTTATGTAGATACACTTTACTATTAAATTTAGCCGCATCTGGAGATAAAATCAAACTCAGATACTGTTTATTTCGAAAATCAGTAGGCTATTCAGATTAAATCGAATATAGGATATTGTTTCATATCTGCTCGAAAGTGAATACAAATCAACATTACCAACTACAATATTAGTCCAGGAAACGAACAATTTTGCCCAGCAATTTTTTTTTAAATGAATAGAATGTCTTAAATAATTTGACAGTAGGTAGGGAATAGTCCAAGGATCAAAATTTATATCAGCTGAAGGGCGTCTTTACCTTGGGGATGCACACTGGTCCCAAAAAATAAAAAAGCGGAAATAATTTTTTTTTTTCATATTTTGCCCCAAAAGTTTATTTCTTTTAAGGTAAAAAAATATTTTTTTTTTGTTGAAAAATGGTGGGAAGAATTTTTGGCCCAAACCAAATATTTTTATATTTGTAGAATTTTAGTTGGGATATAATTTTAATGTATTGCTCTTTTTTAACTTTTCCTTTTCAAAAAAATTTTTTTTTTTTATTAACAAATTCTGGCAATATTTTCGACTTTATAGAAATGTGTTTTGTGCGTAAAGTTTACCAATCGACCGAGTCTTGTTAAAAGTGATTGTTTTTTAATTAACTAAAGCTAAAATATCTTCAAGGTGGGTAGCTTATAATACAATAGTTTTAAGGGTTTATCTTTGATAAATTTTGATAAAACAGATAATAGATATCAACTATAAGCTCATTTTGCATTGACCTACAAAAAAAGACCTAAAGTCCCAATGTCGATAAATATTTAAATAGACAACCTAATCATTCTATAACTACATATTAAAAATTCGCTTGCTACCATGTGCACACTTTGAATATTTCTAACAGTCTTTAGATGAATACGTCTGAGTCTCATATGATAAAGCTGCTTATCAGTTCGTTAACATTTGTTTGATAGCTTGAATTCTTTTCGTTTTCAATTAACCGTTTAAATAACTTTCAACATTGTTTTTTTTTGTATTCAGATTATAAATATTTTTTAGCCAAAGCTAATTTACCGCTCATACTTTTCAAAACAGTAATAAGTTAGTTTTTAGTAAAGATCTCGTTTGCTAGTTTGAATATTTACACAAAATTTTGTAGTAATAAAATATGACTATGTTGACCAGAAGACATTTTTTTAATATCCTACATAAAAAGTCTGGTGAGGGGCATTCCTCTCTGATTGAACACTTAATTACGTATTTAATAAAACATTTTAAAATACAAGATTATGACGTTTAGTTTAGCGGCTTAAAAAAAGTGCACATTGTTCGAGAGTACTAGGAGTGTTTTTAAGCTAAAATAAACAATGGCTCAATGCACCTATTGATTTCAAGATCAAATTAACAAGCAGCTTTCAGAACATCAAGAAGAAGAAGAAGCCAGACCAAGCACTTTATACGGAATAACTGTAGGCTGCCCTAAAAAACTATTTTCCAAAATCACTGATGAAGTTAAGAGAAAGAGGCTGAAAATTTAACACAGAAATATGAAGTTATAGATTGCTCATTTCATCGGATCCACTAGTATCTTCACTTAGAAAACCTTCCCATTTTCGGAAGTTCTCCATTTATTACTCAAACCTGATATCCAGAAAATAAAAAGGGTTCTTTTCGGGAAACTGACACAGACTCAGAACCCTTTAACATCTTTAGAGATCAGATAGGAAATAAATAATATCGTTTTTTTTTTAATATCGATTTATTTTTAGTATCATTATTTAGAACGGGGGGTTTCCCAAAATTTCCAGCCTTAGGGCCAACTATTATAAGAATTTTTAGGGAAAACCATATTATCATTTTGGGGGGAAAGGGGAAATAGTCCACTGATAAAAAAAAAAGTCCGAAAAAGTACACAACTTTAAAAAAAGGGTGCAAATTGGACTTAAGTCCGCAAAACGGCAAAAATTGCATATTATTTTTTTCCGTCATTATCTGTAATTTCTAGATTAGTCGTAGAGTTTTAACCATGAGGGTAATGACACGACATCTGGTGGACACAAGCGGGGAAAAGGGGGGGATTTTTATCGCTAAAGTTGGGGAATAGCACGTACCCCAATAATCTCGTTGGTTCGAAAAGTTCTGGTGTCTTCCACTCACTTCTAGATGGCAGTAATTGGAGTATATAAAAGGTTTTTGGGGGAACCACCGTCTTCCCCTGACACGTTTTAAAAAAAAAAATTGCATACCCCTTAATACGTTTTTTGGGGTGTTTAAATTTAAAAACTTTATAAAAGTTTTTGGGGTTTTAATTGTTGTTTTTTGGGGAATTAGTAGTAGGAAAAAAAGCGAAAAATTGCGTAATTCAGTTTTCCCCAATTTTAGTCCAGTAAAAAAGGCGCTATGTTTGATTTCAATGAAAGAATATTTTTCCCCAAAAAATTTTAAAATTAAAAAAGTCATTAGAAAAAACATTTTCAAAAATTTTAAAATATACGGGAAGTTTGGGGACAGGGGAAAATTTTAAACTATGCAGCGCGGATTGAAATCGAAAAAAAACTTCATTTAAAAAACTCAAAACTGAACAAGAGGCTGCAACTGGGGGCCAGCTTTCGTGTGGGTCTTGAAATTGAAAAAAAGGGGAAAACCCCTTCCCTTTTTTTGAAATGATAAAAAAATACATAATTGCAGACCCCCAAAAAATGTGCCCAAAATTTTAATTTTTAAAAAAATGTCAGTATTTTCAGCAAAACTGTGGGTCAAAGGGGAGAAAAAATCGCTGAAAAATATCCTCTCAACTGTTCGAAAAAAAATTTTTGGTGGCTTTCCTTTGGGTGAGTCAACGGATGTGTCAGATACTGTTTAGGTGTTGATTTATATTCGGGGGAGTAGTTTTAAAAACTAGGGGGTTCCCCAAGAACTTTTGATATGTATTTTCATAAACTACTGGTACAGATTTTTTTAAAGGAAAAATTGAAATGGCCATTAATCGAAAAACCCCCTTTGGGGGAAAAAAATTAATTGTATTAAAAATTGATGGAGGAAAAAAAATGAGTGGGAAAGATAAAGGGTGGTCGCTCTTGTGTCAAAGGCTGAAAAAAGACGGTGGTTCAAAACCATTAGTCTTACATTGTATCATTCATCAACAGTCTTTGTGCGGAAAATGTTTGGATATGTCTGAGTTCTGAAACCGGTCATGTCAACTGTTAATTTTATCAGATTTTTTTGGGTGAATCACCGACAACCCCACAATTTATTGAAGAGATTGGAAAAACCCGACTTCCTTTTCAACTCCCAAAGCTGGCTTAGTTGGGGAAAAATCCTTCAGCGCTTTTTTGAACTTCGAGCAGTGATCAAAATTTTTTTTTAATGAAAAGCATCGCCCTCTTACTGAATTACAAAACAACGCATGGCTGTAACTGCTGTAAATTAAATTTAATTTGCTAAAAAAAATTTTTGTTCTCAAAAAAGGGTTTTCAAGTATGTTTTCTCCCCCGGGCCGGACAAAATCTGTCCGCGGGGCGGATGTGGCCCCGGGCCGTATTTTGGGGGCCCCTGATTTAGAATATGACTTTATGAGAAAAAAAATGAATGCAAAATAAAGTTTTATACATATTTTTTAAATATTTGATTTTTTTTTTTAATAGATCAAAACAGAAATAAAAAAGGTCCAATTTAAACTTTTTTTTAAAGATCACCCCACAAATTTGCCCCAAAATGGGGGATTTTTTTTTTAAAATTTTTTTTTTTCTTGTGTTAGTATGATATAGATAAAATGCAAAAATGAATTATTTCCCCCTTTTTAAAAAAATTGGGGCCCCTGTGGGGTGGGGTTCCCCAAAACCTCTCGGGGGGAATTTTTTTTAAAAAATTTTGACCAGGGGAGTTGATTGAAAAATGGTTTTTTAGCAAAAAATGCTTTATGCAATTTTTGTAAAATACATACTTTCGAGTTATTCGCAATCAAAACTATTTTTGTCGATAAAATCAAGTTTTTAATGGTTTTTTTTTCAAATAACTGAAAATCAAAAAACTGTATTTAACAAAAACAATAAAATGTTTTTTTTGTTATTGCGGGGGCCAAAAAACCAAGTTGGTTTGTTAAAGGTTACTGTTATTCATCAAACACAAATTTCAAATTAAAAAGGGAAATAAGCAAAATCTACGAATTTTTTTAAAAACTTTTAATTTTTAAAGCATTTGCAAAGACCTTTTTTTAAAAAAAAAATTATCATAAAAGTTGAATGAGTTATGATTAAAATAAGGTTAGACCAAAATTTTTTGAGTGCAAAATCCAGAAACAACCCCCCCAAATTTCCACCCTAATTAAAAGTTTTTACCCTTTTTAACTCCTTTTTTTATGTATCATAAATATATTCAAAAATTTAACCATTTAAATTGCTTAGTTTAAAAAAAAAAGGGGCTCAAGTGAAAATCAAATTTCGAAATTTTAATAAAAAATTACTTTTTCTTAAAATAACTGAAAACAAAAAATACTAAAATTACTAAATAAATTGTAGCTTTTTAATTACAATTTTTTTTTAAATTACTGTTTGACAAAAATTAAGGGAAAAATTTAAAATTTATAAAAACAATTTTTTTTTTTAAAAAAAAGTTTTTAAAAGTTTTAATATGGACCTTATAGCTCTTAAATAAACCAACAAAATGGTTTTCTAAGGAACTTTTTATCACAAAAACTGAAGGAGTTATGCTTAAAAAATCATTGTTTTGGAGCATGCTGAACGCGATTCGATGCATTGTAAGATTGTAAGGGGTGGGTTTTTGAGGATTAAAAAATTACAAAATTAAATTAGTAATACTTTTGAACAGGCACATTTTTTAATTGCAACACTGTGACAACATATTAATTTTTCTAGGGTAAACATTTTTGTTTTATTGAATTTAAAAGGGTTAATTTTCAAGGGTTGAAATATAATAAATAATGTTTTAAAAAATTAAATATATTTTTTATTTTTATAACAATTTTTGTGACTTAACTTAAATAAAAAAGGTTTTTTTAATAAGGTGTTTTCACCCCCAAAAAAAAAAGCAACTTTTGATTTTT
>JAHBCN010016174.1:0-19989 GCA_019359885.1 Listronotus oregonensis
TTATTAAATAAGTGTTTTTATACTTTAGAAGAGTTTTTAATGAAGGTCATTAATATGACTGAATAATATTTTGTGTAATTACTTGTTGAAGCTTTTTTCCCAAACATGTAGTACTACAATGTAATACCATGACGGTTTCCATACTTTTTTTGTAATGTCTTAGGAAATAAAGTTTTTTTATTTTTATTTATTTATTTATTTTTAAGTGTATTGGACTATATATCAGCCATTAGACCTTTCACTGGAAAGATCAGGAAAACAGATTTACCATACACTTAACAGAATAACGCTTCTCATTATTAAACGGCGTTGCCTAGATCGCATACAATCCTTGAAGAAAAAGGCTAGAATCATAAGAGATATAAATAAATTCGTAACTAGACCTTCTAGCTTTTCCGCAGACTTAATACCAACAATTGAAAATTCACTAAGAGCAAATGTCGTGAAACAGTTCTGGAAGGCTGTTTACGAAGTCTAAAAAGGACGCTCCTGCTTTGATTAATTTCAAAGCCTATTGTGCTGGCAAACATCTTGACCAGTATGAAAGGCGCCAATCTCACCGGAGGAGGTAAAAGGTGCCCTAGATGGTGTAAGAAACTATTATGCAACTGGTCCAGACAGTATTAACAATGACTGATGAAAGAAATTCCCCAGTTCCGCATTTGGAATCTTTGGTTCTTGGCTCAGACGGTTCAGAGATTCTGAGCCGCTGGTTCCCGAGGATGCTATCATCCGGCTTTAGTGTTTACTTTAGATAGTCTGGGAGTCAAGCAGCGCGAACTTTTTCCAAATATTAGAGTAAAAAGCTATAACTTTCGAAGGCTGACTTTCAGTTCCTATATATTTGCAGACAGATTGGAGATTTTGGAAGAATTTCAGGACTCGAATTAGCTCTTCAAAGTTTTATGATAAACCTTTCTATCATTTGACATATTTCCGGATTATAGAAGTTTAGAAGAAAGTTTCCACCTAGGTATTCATCAGATATTATTAAAAATATTAAAGAAGACTAAGATGCATAAATATAAAAAAACAAAAATATTTTTATCGCAGAATTTGGAGCACTTAAGATCATTAATAAAAGAACAAACTAAGATTGCTTATAATTTATATATTGAAAATATTCAGTTTTCAATAGTAAATGATTCAAAGAAATTTTGGTCTTATGTTTGCCAAAGGTAAAACTTCAGAGGATACCGGGTGAGATTTTCAGATGACAATCAGGAACGCAGGATATTGTTGATGGTTTTGGGGATTTTTAGTAGTGATGGAACCGAGATGGACCTGACGAAACTTAAAGATAAGATGACTCGGGTCCAGATCGGGTCCATCGTTTATTGTTAGGTTGCCTTTGTAAAACCCTTATTAATAATATACAACTTGTGCATTAAAACATCAACAATGCCTAGTTATGGAAGCAAGCAAAAGTATGTCCCATTTTTAAAAATGGTGAACGCAATCAAATTAATAATTATCGACCTGTTTCCATACTTAGCAATTTTGCAAGGTCCTTGAGTCGATTCACTGGGCAGAATTAACCTGTCAGTTCGCACATATATTGCTTTAGAACAACATGGTTTTGTAGATGGTAGATCAACTGTTTCTAATATGGCATGTTTAACGCAATTACTGTCCAAAATCTTGGACAATCAAGGACGAGTGGATGTAGTCTATACGGATTTTGCCAATGCCTTTGACATAATTTCGCATGTGGTTTTGCTTGATAAGCTGAGAACGTTTGGATTCGATAAGACAACTCTGAAATTTTTCGATTCTTATTTAACCATTAGAAAGCAATTTGTGTTTTATAATGGCTACAAATCAGATGAATATATTGCAACATCGGGTGTCCCTCAGGGTTCAAACCTAGGGCCATTATTGTTTTTGCTTTTATTAACGATTTGTGTTAAGTTATCAGGTGTGAAAAGTTATTTTTTGCATATGACCTTAAAGTATTTTTACCCACTAGAACAGATGATGATTGTGTACTATTACAACAACAATTAAATATTATTCAGGGTGGTGCGAGGAAAATAGACTCAGTCTTGTACAGCTAGGTGTAAAGTAATGACTTACACTCTTAAACAGCATTTTTCAATATCCCTATTCAATATCGGGGTGGTATTAGGAACTTGGTTCACTAAAGATCTGGGAGTTATATTTGATACTAAATTAAGTTTTGTGGATCACATCAATCAGATGATTCTTGCGCCGGGTCGGACGCTTGAGCTTCATTGTGCTGTAATAGCAGGAATTTTAATGATCAACGAGTTCTAAAGCTCCTGTATTTTACTATGTACGTTCAAAACTTGAAAATGCTTCATTAATTTGGAATCCTTACTATAACTGCCATATAAAGAATATAGATAGAATCAGAAAGGTTTCTAAAATATTTAAATTTTAAGGTAGAGGTGTTTATCAGAGCGTGGTTCAGATTGCCGTATTTGTTAAAAAATATAGTTTGAAAGCTTTGACTGCGGAGGGTGTGTGCTCCATAATATTTTGTTTAAATTGCTGCGCGGTGGAGTTGATTGTCCTGAGCTGCTGGATCAGATTAATTTCTTTGTTCCTAGGTTAAATGCTAGAAATTATGTTACATTTATGTGTGATAGAGCTCGAACTAATGTTATGTTAAAATCACCAATTTATAGTTTCAGTTTCAATAGAATTTTAAATGATTGTGATATTTTTAATTGTACTCTTAATAGATTAAAACAAAGGGCCAAATGTAGTCAGTGAGAGGTATTTTGATTGTTGTTTATATGTATTACTTAACAAATCATTTTTATTTTTATTTATTGTATTGTTTATGTTTAATAAGTTCTAATTTTTATTTTTATTTATATTGCTCTGTAAATGGGTACTTGTTGGGCAATAAAACATTATTATTATTATTATTATTATTATTATTATTATTATTAACCGGGATCCCCCAATTCCTAGTGGTTTGAAAAGTCAGAGCTGTAAATGCAAGGGAGAAAAAGCAGTTTACTCTGGAATATATATATATATATATATATATATATATATATATATATATATATATATATATATATATATATATATATATAATTTTTTACTACTTTTATTAAAATTTTTTAAAAAGTGGCTTTGTTTTTGTTTTTATTATTAAATTGTGGTTTTGATTGTTTGGATAAAAAAAAAAAATTTAATGACTTTTAATGGAAAAATAAAAGGAGAATTTTTTTAATTTAAAATGATAAAATTAAATTCATCAAAATTAATTGGCATCTAAAACGGAACAGGAAGGAAAAAATTTTAATTCCTAAAAAAAAGTGCTTTTTTCTACCCTTATTCAGGAATTAAAAACGGTATTTTTTAAGAAGGCAGTAGAAAAAAGATTTTACGTGTTTTAGATCAAAATAAATTAAATGCGTGCTGTATGCTGTGTAATTGTGTTAACTTTAAAAAATTAACATGGATAATATATTTCTTTTTAATTCTTTTTTATCATATTTTTCCGTATTCGACATCTGTTGATACTATAACTTACCGGAAAATAAAATAGGCTCCTCGAATCAAGCTCGCAAAGCATATAACCATATAGATCATCTTTTGAGTGGTAATTTTGCATGCCTTTAAGAATGTAGGGGCTTTCAGACGTTGATATTCCGAGATACAGCACATGATCAGTTGAACGGCACATACCAAACCTATAAAATAAAAAAAAAATATTCAATATAATTTTAAAATGAAACCTGTACCTGAAAGTGAGGAGGGTGATAAACATCACTGAACCTAGGCCTCAGTTGACCCGTTGTGGTACCTCCTCCGTACGCCCCCCATCCTACTGTTTAAAAAAGGGGTGAGAGCGTCGAAGGGGGAGAATCCCCAACAATTCTTGGATGAAATAAAGTAAACAAACCCCTGTTTATAAATATATTCAGGGGCAAGGCGGGATGTTCTTGTAAACACACTGAATAGAAACCCGATTTAACACATAAATAACATCCCTCCGGAAAAAATCTTTTCAATGTTTTGGCATTGCCCATAAATTACATTTTTATAAATCGATGATTCTTTATGTTTAAAAAATTTTTTTTAAAGCCACAAACCCATTTTGTTTATTATCTGAATGGGGTGACAAAAGAATTGCCTTTTCACTTTAGATCTCAATTCGATTCTGTTGATCAAGCCCCGGTTTACAAACGTTTTTTGAATAATACAACCTACTAAAAAGAGATAAAATGCATCAATGGCTGCAAATAAAATGAAACCGCTGCAACCCGAATTTTGGGAATGACAGTTCAATAAATGTTTATATTTAAATCGATGTTGCCTATATTAACAAAAAAACCAATACGGTCTAATTACCTGGCCCTGGATGGAAACCTAAATCCTTCAGTTTCAGGGTATAAATTTCCTGCTGTTAGCCAGCTTACAGATGCCGCGGTATCGTTTGGTCGTGGTGAAAGGCCCGATGAAAGCGACCTTTAATTCGCTGCCCTTTTTTCTTTTTTTGTCATTGGTTTTTGGGTTTGCCAGGGTATGTATTGTTGTGATTTAAGATTAAGGGGGGTAATTTGATCGACGTCTAATAATAATGATAGGGTCAGGGCTCGGGGTAGAAATACGTTCTTAGTCCTTCAAAATTTTTTGGGCTAAACCTCTACTAGATCTAGCATTCCTCTTCCTCCGTTTTTTCTAGCTAAAATTATCTCTTATGGATGTTTCGGGTGGTGCATTTATATTTTGTTAAAGAGGTTGTATCTTGGTGTTAAATGTTCTAAGTCCGTCTGCTCCATTTAATAACACCAAAAGAGCTTACAGTAGGCATGACATATATTAATGTCTGTTGTTTTGGTTCTGAGAATTAAGCCCTGTCTTTAGGATCCTTTCCAGTCTGGTATTGAATGACTTGCAGTGATTTTAATTCTTTATGCTCGATTTTTTGGTCTCCCGCATTCCTAGGTTTTATAGGGGTCATCTGTCATGGGTGCAATAACAGTATATCAATCAATGCCTGGCATCTCCTTGGCCTACCCTTTAACTTTACAGTTTTTGGGACTTGTTCGAAAATTCCATCCCCAAAGTCGTTCTCATAAAGTTACCAAATTTTTCTGTTTCAGTTTAAAGGGGTGGCAGCATCTTTCGTCCATGTAAAACTGAAGGCTGAAAAGGTTGGATTGATTTTGCGTTTGATTTTGAACCCATAACCTGTTTTAAGACATTTGAAATGGGATTTAATGCAAGGCAAAAACAAGACCCCAGTGAATCCCCGAAATATTTTTTTGATTTTGATATCTTTAGTTACCATCAGGTTTTGCCTGTGGTTATTAGAGCCTTGTTTTCAGGTTTATGGGGTCTTCAGAAACGAATATTATGCGGGTTTAAAGCAGTATATTTTCTATTATTATTATTATTAAAATCTAGTCCAGCATATTTATATTCAGTTAAACTTTCTTAGAATCCAGATTGCGTGATCTAGACTTGTTTTTGCCTAGTTCGTTTTAAAACTTGCAAACTAACACTCGAAGAAAACGGTGATAATGACATGTTTTCAAACAATAATTACACTATACCTTTTAAAAATTACTACCTTGGTAGGGACGTGATCATCATAAAATAAAATTGTTACAATTATTTATTCAATAAAGGAAAAAAAACCTCAAGGCTAGATGTTAATGGAATTTACTATTTAATACACAAAAACAACCTTATCAATTTCGTGGCATTTATTAAAATTAAAGAGCAAGATGTGTTTCTTATTTAGAAATGGTGTACACTATTTTACACTTTTTTTACGTAAGGGCTCTTATCAAAGGTGTATTTTAGGACTAGGTGTATACAAAAAGTGTAAAATAGTAAAAACTATTTCCGAATAACAAACAGACCACGGATTAAGTAGGTGTGTATTTTTTCCCTTGCTTAATGC
Organism: Listronotus oregonensis; assembly: GCA_019359885.1. Taxonomy (NCBI): domain Eukaryota; kingdom Metazoa; phylum Arthropoda; class Insecta; order Coleoptera; family Curculionidae; genus Listronotus; species Listronotus oregonensis. Next base: position 5,897 of record JAHBCN010016174.1, read on the forward strand.
TTTCATTTTTAAAAGAAGCACCTAAATATCTTTAAAAAAAAACACTCAAAAACAAAGAAACACGTCGTTTATATACAGGGGAAGTTTAATTTCGTATTTGATAAAATTTTATCGGTCGCCTCCTAACCTCCGTTAACCTCACTTTGATATTCAAATGGCACCCCATATTGACACATCATTTAAGGGCAGAAATTTGCTTCCACCAGTACTAAAAACTTTAAATCGATGGATAGGCGACTTAGAAGTAAAAATGTGTGTTAATTAGTTTTCGTGTTCAAATAATTTTTTTTATCAAATTAAAATGTCCCCGGTTTTGGCGAGAAAGCTTTTTTTAAAAATTCCTGAGACTATTTTTTTGTTCATTCAATTATTTTTTTGTGTTACTACAGCCAAAACAATAGCCCCCCGGGTTTTAAGACTTTTTAAAACAGTTATATATTCTTTTTAGGATTGTCATTTGACATCGTTGAAGAAAGTAAGAATCTTGTTTTTAAAATGGTGTAACTCTAGCAGAGAGAATAAAAAAATTTTTCCCTTTTTGGGGCTGAAGATCATGGGGGGTAGAACCGCCAAGTTTTCAATGAGAGGCATCAAAATAAAAACGTGGGGCATAAATATGTAATGGAATTGGTCGTAAGTTTGAAGAAACTGGATCTGTATGAAACCCAAGAAAAGTACTAATGAAAGGGTTTAGACAAAAGCACAAGGTTGGGGTACTAGGACAGTTCGCAATGATCCGACGTTGTCTATTCCAAAATTTTCTAAGCTGACCAATATTTCTAGGGGTTTCCCTCCCAAAAATTTTTAAAAAGAATAAGTTTTTCCATACATTAAAAAAATTTGCCCCCACTTTTTTTAAAAGCAGTGTTTATATAAAACTAGTGTGACTATGATGAGTCACCCCTTTCTAAAAAAAGGAAAAGTAAAAAAATTTAAAAAATTTACCCCTGTGCCAGGTTATTTAAAAGCAAGCTGTAGGTGTGCGTGCAAATTCTTCGAACTAAACAAGGATTATGATGAAGAATAGAATTTTGCAATCTGTCCAGCAATTGCAAAGCCCTCATTTGATCAAATATCTGCTTTTCTGAGAATCAACTTTCTTCAAAAATGATTCTTAATAGACAAATTTTGCGATTTGGGGGAAATGAAAATCCGCACATTTTTCCCAGGAAGGACATACTCAATTTCCAGAAAGATCAACGTTTGGGAATTATTTATGGGAAAAGAAATTATCCCGCCATTCTTTCTGGAAGAAAATTTAAATATTCAACTGATCGAACCTTTGGAAAATGCGATATACCCTTCTATCGTCCAATCTTTGGAAAATCAGGGGGGGATGAAAAGGTTTATAGTCAGTGAAATAATTTGCATTTCGCAAAAGGGGGTCCCCCCCATGCTTTAGCAGGGTTTCCAAAAGGGGGCTCAATGAACAGTTTCAGGCCCTGGATAGGCAGACGAGGGTGCCCTCAGATGCACACGGTCTCCAGACTTAACTCCTCTAGCTTTTTTTCCCCGGGGGTTTTTTAAAAGTAAAGTGTACAAAACGCCACCTGCAAATATTCAAGAACTTAAAGTAAATTACACTAGAATGCGAGGGATTACCAGACAAACTTTCCAACGTTCATAGAAATTTCAAAACAGACTTTTTTTGTCTCCCCAAAAAGGCGCCCTTTGAGCATTTGATAAAATAAATTTTTGAACACGTAACCCTTTCCACATTTTTACTTCTAAGTCCTTCTACGTCCATCGATTTAAAGTTTTAGTACTGTTGGGTGAATTTCATGCCTTACAGATGTTACACTAGGGGGGGCCAGACATATCAAAATGGGTTAACTGGAAGTTAGGAGGTGACCGATAAAATTTTATCAAATACGAAATTAAACTTCCCCTTGTATATCAGAGCTTTTCTTTGTTTTGGTAGGTTTTTTAAAGATATTTAGGGTGTTCGTTTTGAAATGAAACTTTTTATGTGTTCTTAAAATATAAATTGAATATTACAGATAATTCTTATAGTCCAAGCCATATCCTTATAGGGTTTTTTAAATAATATAATCTGTTTTTAAAAAAAATGGTAAAATAATTTAAAAATTTTTTTAATATAAATAATGGCTTAAAATAAGTCTTTGGACTTAGCAAATATTCACATTTTTCAAGAAAAAACATCAGAAATAGTGACAACTATTTTCATTTTATTTAATAAACCGTTTATTTGGTAGTGTAATTTAGGACTATGTGTTTGGTATGAATTCTGGTGTAAACTAGTTTTTACTTAATTACTCTCTCGAAGTAGAGAAGCGAAGAGGCGACTAGACAAGTTGATATTTTACAAAGTCTCTTCATTCCCTTTGAATTTGATAACACAGACCTACTAATATGAATTTCTCTTAAAACAAATGTCATATCTTATAATCAATTTAATTAAAGCAAAATAAATAGATTTTGAAATGAAAAAAAAAATTACCAATTCAGTTTAAAATTGACATAAATTCCTAAAAATTTAATACATAGAAAATATTCTATAATTTTATCATTTAAAAATATTTTATTAAGTACACAGTTTGAATATTAACATTTAGTTTTAGTTATATTAAAAGAAAGCAAGTTTGAGTTACACCATAATTTGATTTTTTAAATATCATTTTCAATTTCATCATATAAAGAATTTGTAATTTTGTTATTTTACAAAATTGTTGTATCATTCGTCAACATTGTACCTTTTTCTTTTTTAATGACGTGTAAAGATATTTAAGAAAAGAAAATATTACATCATTTTATATATATATATATATATATATATATATATATATATATATATATATATATATATATATATATATATATATATATATATATATTTCTAAAAGTCCCCAAAAGTTGGAACCATATGAGAATTTTTAAATATTGCAGTTGGAAAAAAATTTTTGATGGCAATCACTTCTGCTTCAAATAACTTAAAAATACGCCAAGTCATTTTGCCCAGATAATGTAAGTCAATTGTCAAATTCTTTTTTTTAAAAAAATTTCAAAAAAATGGGTCAATTTGAAAAAATTTCAAAAAATTTTACTAAAAATTGTTTCTAATAACATTTTTGCAAAATGGATTGGAGCGAAAAAAATGTTTTAAAATATTTAAATGTTCGTATTTTTATTCCCCCCCGTAACTGGCTGCTTTGAAAACATGAAAACGCTTTAAAGCACTAAAAGCAGTCACAACATTACTTATTGTGCTAATAACATTGCAAAAATTTGGTTTTGATGATTATTGATTTTCCCCTTTTAAAAAATATTCGTTAATTTCCTTTTTCCCAAAAAATATCACAAACCGTTTTCAATTTTTTCTTTATTAAACTTTAGTTGAATAGGTAATAAATTATATTTTACAATTTATTAAATCCACTAACTCTTTTTTAAAAAATAATCAAAAATTTTTAAAACTACAAAGACTTATTTCAAGTCCCCCATGAAATGTCATTGCAGATGTATGAAACTTACATCTCCGTGTGCCTTTCTTCGTTTTCCATAGATTTTTCGGTTCGGCGGTTGAATTGCCAAAACAGCTTTTTAGTAGAATGCTGGGTATTTGCACATATATCTATAACATTTCCAATGATCGCTTTTTGGGAAAAGGGTCCTTTATAACTTTTCTTTCAAACCCCCAAAGGAAAAAGCCCATTATGATCAAATCTGGGGATGCGCTGGCCAAGGGAATTTAGAAAATCTCCCAAATCATTGCCCTCTGAAGAAGATGTTTAGAAATTCAATGACTTCAGCAGTAAAATGAATTGATGCTCCGTCTTGTTAAAAAAACCAAACGTGACCTTTCGTTCAATGGCATTTCATCTCAAATTTTGTAATTTCTTTTGTAGAAAATTTTAAATATCTTTCGGGATTTAAAATTTTTAAAAAAAAAATAAGCCCAATCACTTTGCCCATAAAAATGCCCACACCACACATTAGTTTTAAAAGAATATTGTTAACTATAATATAAAATTTTGATTTTCGTCACCCACCAATGGCAGTTCTGAGATGATACCGTTCCTTGGGTGAAATGCTTCGTCCGTGAACGCAATATATCTTGAAAAAAATTTCTGTTGTCTTCAATATCCCCTTCTATCCCGGGAAAAAAACAAATCTTGAGATAAAATCTCTTTCTTTTTTAAAGTGTTAATAAATTTAGGCTTATACGGGGAATAGCGGTTTTAAATTCTCCTTACAGTTGTATTTTCTGCATTTGTCCTTTTGAAATACTAGCCACAAAATAACCTTATGCTCCCCAACATCTTTGGGAAACTATTTTTCCTTTTCGGCATTTTCCATGGACAATGCGCTATTTTAAAATTATTGTTTACTGAAACCCCTATTCTTGAATTTAGCTCTTTTTGGACGGGGGTCGATTAAACTATTCCAACCCCCCTTTTTGCTTTTGTAAGCATCTTCATAAATCCCCCAAAAAAACAATAATTAATATTTTCTAATAAACTGTAATTCCATTTGCCTTCTTTCGCGCATCTTTAGCAACGTATCCATGGATAAGTGATTTTTACTTCCACATCGCGTTTTTTTTTAAAAAATTCCATGTAGTTTTTAAATTTTTGATTATTTTTAAATAGGAGTTTAATTGAATAAAAAGGGTTTAAATAAATCTTTTTTTACTTTTCCTAAAGTTTAATAAAGAAAAGTTGAAAACGGTTTGTGATATTTTTGGAAATTGGAAATTAATCCCGAGCGTACTATTTTTTTTTGTTGAGAATATCAATAATCATAAACCAAGTTTCCTACAATATTATTGCACAATAAGTAATGTTGTATCTTTAATAGTGCTTTAAAGCGTTTTATATATTTTTAAAGCAGCCAGTTACGGGGGGGGAATTAAATTAATACGAACATGTGAAAATTTTTTTTTATCTATTTCTCGCCAAAATCGGGAAAAGCCGTAAAATGTTATTAGAAACATAATGTCTTTGAATTTTTTAAATTTTACAAAATTGGGGCCCCTTTTTTGAATATTTTAAACAAAATAAGAATTTTACAATTAACATACATTCTCTGTCAAAATATGACTTGAAAAATTTTAAGTTTTCAAAAAGAAATGATCATAGTTTTCTAACAAAAATTTAAAAAAAATTTTCATATGGTTCCAACATGCGACATTATATATATATATATATATATATATATATATATATATATATATATATATATATATATATATATATATATATATATATATATATATATATATATATAATCCATAAAACTTATTTCACTTTAATTTTTCTTTGTTTACCAATAAAATTAAAGTGAAATTGGCACTTATCGGCCAACGTAAATAAAAAAACACATAATGCAAAATCTTACTGTTTTTTATGTTTAACAATAAAATAAGAAATTAAGAAAACAGAACATTTAAATTGCATTTTTATGGTAGCTTCTCACAATGGAAAAAATTCATATTTATTATCCGAAATAAAGTAAAAAAAAGTATAAAAATCACGCAAAGCAATTAAACGCACTTAGTTATTGAGCACTAATCATAACTTTTTGTCATTACTAAAATCAAATAAAAACATCAAAATCAAATTAGCAGATATAAATCAAATTAAAATGAATTTATATTTAGTAAGTTAAGTATTGATATACTTATTAATAATTTAATTGTCTGGAATTTTATTAGATAACAGAGTAATATCAAATCCGAGGTAATACTATTGCTGTAACTTTTCAGAGATTACTCTCGAGTATTTAAAAAAATGTAATGTGCTATGGTTATTACATTATCTCCAATATCAAGGATAATTCAAAAAACTATGGTTATAGTAATTTTTTTACACAGATTAAGTTCCACTCTTTTGAGTCGGGAAGTCGTTTTATTGGCGTTTTAGCTTAAACGGCTTTACTTAAAAAGATGGAATCTTGACTGTAGGTTAGACTTATGCTCACCTTAAAACCCATTTTTTTAGACATTAGTATTTATAGGGTTAAAACCTTTAACAAAGTACATTTTAATTTCCTTTAATTCCTGGGGATAAATTATGAATTAGCTTGTATAAATACTAATAAAATATTTACATTGGAAAACCGCATCATTACCATGTACTAGTCACTTTTTTTTCATATGCTAGGAATTTTGCAGGTCTTGCATCATTTATTTTACTATAACATTAATTTTTTTAAATAGAAATACTTTTTTTAGTTATCATAAGGTTGTATTAATATTTGGATTTAGATTTTGCAGCTTTGCAAATGAGAACCCTTGATGTTTGGTGAGAAGACCATTCTGAGCTATACCACGAATAACTGAGTTATCAACCGGGAAGCGTATAGGCATTGTCTTCTATGGCACGACGCAACCTTAGAAAAATGTATGTCAAATCATGGAAGGCAATATTCCAACGATTTGCTCATAAAAAAGTCGAGATTCTCTCCTGTGTTAGGAAAGTGCTAAATATTGAAGCATATGAATGCAGTAGCATTTGTCGCGAGAAATTTCCCCATTCTGAGGGGAAATATGTACTATAAAAATTAAATTCAAATATTCTGTTTCCTTAATTTATTATTTTATTAAAATACATAAAAAAACATTTGGTAAGATTTTGCATTAGGTGTATTTTTAATTACGTGTGCCGATAACTGCCTCTTTTTTTTGGTTAGTTCTGGTTACTACTAACCAGAACTAGTTCTTAGTTCTAGTTTTGCTAGTTTTGGTTAATAGTAAGCAGAACTAACTGATTACTACTTAGTGGCAGCTCTAGGATTTTTAATTTTTTTATTTAGGAAGAGTAAGACATGGAACCCACACTAAATACAGGGTGGTTCATGAGGAAATGTCAATACTTTAGGTACGTAGTCAGGGTCCAAAAACAAACATAAAAGTCTATACAAATATGGGTCCGCAAGGCCTTTGTTTTCGAGATCACCACAGAGTTGACATGTGCTTAGAAGTAAATGATGGAATTTTTAAAAATTATTAAACCTAGCTTATGTTTTGCCGAACATAATTTAAGAACAATACTTTTATTGAACATTAAACTACATATTGTTTAATTATACATTTTGTTTTATTTTTTAAAAATTTTGCTATATTAAAACCAGATGCGTCATAATTTTTTTAAATCCAAATATCTCGAAAACGGTTGCTCATATCAACTTTTAACAGGTATACCTTTTTGACGTAGAAATGACAAAACAATTATTTAATTTACTTAAAAATGTAATACAGGGCCGTACCAAAAAGTTGTAATTGTTTAAAATAGTAAAAAGACGTGTAGGTGGCTTCCCCTACAAGTAAGAGCCACAAGAAGATTAAATTCGAATCCGTCATACCAAAAAATCCCCGGATACCAATTTTTACTCCAATATTTACATTATCATGGATTTTATTAAAAAATTAGAAAAATTAAATAAAAATTTTAACACCCTGTATTTCAAAAACGATGGCCTTGCAGACCGATTTATGCTTTTATGTTTATTTTTGGATGGCTACGTCCTGAGTATTGACGCTTTCAGGGATCCCCTGTAAAAGAGATGCTGTTGAAAAACACCGAACGTCACGGTTTTATACGGTTTGCCATTGAGACCGTGACGTATCGTTTTTTACAGCGTTCGATCTATTCGCCTCAAAGAAACACCTGGGTTTAAAAAAAAAATCGTTTTGAAATTTAAAAGGGGAAAAATTAAACGAAAGCAAATCCTCTATTTGTTTTTTCATAATTCTTAAATTTTTACAATAAATCCCAAAAATGTCGCAAAAATTTTTTTTTTCTAAAAACCATAGCCAGTTGAAATTTTTCACTCAACATCTATGCAAATATTTGATATGCCTCAAATTTTAAAAAAGAAAAATTAGATTTTTTTGAATATTACTAAAACAGAACTAACCACAAACAAAAAAGGGTGTTATTTAAACTGCAAACTGCACAAACAACATCGACACGGGTGCGTCTGCCATGAAGACAATGCCAATATCCCCCAAAACCAAAAGAACAAATTGTTTGTGCAAGTAAAGGCTCTCGCCCTTTTTTTAATATTTTCTTTCTTCATACAGTCAAAATAAAACGAAGATCCATAGTTAAAGTAAATATTTAAATCGACTGAACTGAGGAAATGACAGAATAAATAATAAAATTAATTTGACTAAATAATATTTAAATAAGTTTAAATTTAATTTTTTTATAATTATTATTAACTACCCCTTTCATAAGACGTCTGAGGGGCAATTTAAATACCGACACATAGGTATGAAAATAGATTTTTAATTTATCTGTAGGGATCCAGTCTACCAACATCCATCTAACTTTCATTTTTACTTTTGTAATTTAGTTATTAAAAGACAATCAGATATTTTTTTAAAACATAAAATTTCAATTTATTATTTTATAAAAAATTAAAAATAATTAAAAACCATATGAGTCAAGCTGTTGCAACAACAATATGGTATTAGAATAGACAAGGTCACATCATAGCCATATAATTAAAAACTGGAATAATAACATAATACAGTGATTCATGGGTTTCTATTTTATAATTCTTTGATATTACAATTTAGTTATGAAACTTTTTTTTAATGAAAAAAATAATTTTTTTATTCTTCTAAAGATGTCATGTAAAAATGTTATATGTTGTATTTATCAATGTTTTAAAGTTATCTATTTGACACTAAAGCAACTCCTTTTTCCTGTGAACAATGAGTACCACAAGGATCACCACTATGGTCCTTGCCCTACAATATTTTTGCTTATGATATTTTCACTCACATAAATCAGGTACTACCAGAAAAGCCATATGTGCAAAAATATGCTGTAACCTCTGTGGTACAGGGTTTTCCCGTATAATTGGACTTAAAATCTTTTTTTTTTTATAGATGAAAAAATATTTTATTTTGAAAAGTTCAGGATTTTTTAAAGATTTTCATGGTGTAAGATAGAAAAACAAATGATGATCGGAAAATTATCAAATCACTATCCTTCGTTTTTTTAAAAATGGAACACCCTGTATAATTAAAATTCAAATTCTCCAATCTTCCTCTTTTCAAATATATATAATTTTATCTATGTTCGGATAAACGAGTTGAAGTTATTTAAATTTTAAAAATTTTTCTTATAGTCATAGTTAGCCATGGATGCCCAAAATTTGGCAAAGTTAAGTCGCGTTAGCCATGGTTCGTCTTGGAAAAAACAATATAAATATTTGACAGAAGTCAATTTTGGGTTGTATCCATGGCTAACTATAAACTATAAATAAGATTTTAAATTCAAATAAATTGCACTCGTTTAAACCAGGAACATGGGGGAAATTATATATATATATATATATTTGAAGGGGAAGGGGTTTTTGGGAAATTTTCCCAAACCAAAAAGGGTATTTAAAAAACGAGAGTTGATAGTGTTTGTTAATTTTCCGATCGTCATTTTCTACACCGTGATCTTCATGAAAACCCCCACTCATATAAACTTTTTTATCTATAAAAATAAAGATTTTAAAGTTTTTTTCCTGAGGAAAAACCTTGTACATCATAAAATTATAAAAAGCAGTACAAACATTAAAAATCACTAAATTATAATATTGCTTGGTTTTTAAAAATAAATAGAAGTTAATCCCCACAAAGACACAGTTCATACTATTTCATCATAAAATATGAAATTCATCAGCATCTATACAAATACCCGAACCCTCAAATACCCACAGCCACATATAAAATACCTAGGCATCAGTTTTAACAATAAACTTTATTTTAACCACTACTTGACAAATGAAAAAAAATGATTGGGGAAGTAAACATTTTCGGTCCTAACATAAAGAAACCATGGAATTAATATCAAGACTACCCGCCATATACAGGGTTTTCCAGAATATTTGGGGGAATCTCGGAATCTAATGAAAACCTAAAATTTTGATATTTTCCCCTAAACTTTTTTCCCATGACCCTCCCCTACAGAGATAAAGGGACATAACGGACGCCCCTGGAAATCGTTTTGTTTAAATAACTTTTAAAATAAGCGTAATTTAATATTTTTAATATGATGGTTACTAGATAAGTCTTTTTAAAATGAACCCATTAAATCATATTAGACTTATTTAGTTTGCCAAGGACGGGCTAGCTCTGACACAATAATAGCAATTTTTTTAACACCCTGTATGATAAAAGGGTCAGTAATATTATTTTTGGATAGCTTTAACCTTATAAAAAGGTATTCTTGATTGACATCGATAAAAACAATTTTTTTTGAGAAATAAAAAACCATGGTAATTTTTTTACATTATAAAGGGGGCTTTCTAAATTGAACGTCAATATTGGGAAAACAATTTTGGGTCCATTTTTAAAAAAAACTTCATATGAACGTATGTCCCAAAAAAGTCTTAACTTTTGAGATACAAGGTGGTAAAATTTTCAAAAATAAGTCATTTATTATTAATATCTGTAATACCACTTTAGATATTTTTATGAAATTTTGCATAAATGTACTATGTATCAAGAAGCATTTTTTAGTGAACCACATTTTTTTTATTTTCACCAGTGGCGTTCGTACAGAATTTGACCTGCCTATTTTGGCATATAAAAAAGAATGTGGTACACTAAAAAATGCTTTTTGATACGTAGTACATTTATGCCAAATTTCAATAAAATATCTAAAATGGTATTACAGATATTAATAATAAAAAATTTATTTTTAAAAATTTTACCACTCTCTTATTGCTGGGGCCTGTATCATACGGGGTGAAAAAAATTGCTGTTATTTTTTCAGAGCTAATTGGTCCTGGCAAACTAAATAAGCCAAATATGATTTAATGTGTTCATTTAAAGGGAAATTTATCTAGTAACCATCATATTAAAAAAATATTAAATTATGCCTAGTATTTAAAGAGTTATTTAAAAAGAAAAGATTTCCAGGGTTGTCCGTTATGTATCTGTATATCCATAGGGAAGGCTTGTAGGAAAAAAAAGTTTATGGGAACTTGTCATAATATTTTTAGGTTTTCTATTAGATACCGAGAGATTGCCCACATATTCTGGGACACCCTGTATACAAGATGCTTTGTCGACCAATAATCAAGTATGATCAAATAATAATCAATTCCTGTAGAAAGACAGCTGCTACAATAATAGAAGTAGCGGAACGAACAAGTGTCCACACAATTACAAAGACTAGACATCCCAATAATCCACTGCATAATCCAGTGAATGCATATTTGTTTGAAAGAATAGAAATTAACTTTAACTTTAATCATTACTAATTTTCTTATATTATCTCTAAAATTAGTTTTTTCGTTATTTTAAACACCTTTATCTTTGTTACCATTTCCCTTTTAAAAACCAAGATTTAAATCAGGCGTTTTTAAATTAAAATCAAGTTTTTAAAACCCAAATAAGTTTAAAACAACCAGGTATTTACAAGTATTTAATGAAATTTAAAAAAAAAACTAACTTATTAATCCACTTTTTGTAAAATAAATAGATATAAAAAAATTTGTATTTAGGTTTCAATTGCTTTTTTCTTTTTAATATCTAAATAGAAACACTAATTTTTTCAACATTTTCTACTCCCAGTTTGTTTCTTAAGTCAATCAAAAGTCCAAAAGTACTAAAAGTTCTTCCACTAAAGCTGGGGGTTGAAATTGCAAAAAGAAATTGTTTTAATAAGGGCCCTTGTTTTTCGATTTCAGGCTGGCCTGATAGCCGTAATTATTCTTACCTTCCTGTTACTTCTTGAAAAGGAACAATTACATTTTTTAACTGGTTGAAGCAGGCATTAAGTTTGATTACTAACGTAGCAATCCTGTTTTAAAAATTTTATCAATGGTTTCTGGGGCAGATTCTTTTTATCGGATAACTTGTATTTTGGGACGGATCCAACATATAACTTATAAAATGGTTTGGTGTTAATGCCTGATCATATAGGTCTTGAATTTTGAAGTTTTGTTGGGGTAATTTTTAAATCATCCTTGAAAATATGTTGTTTAGCGTCTTGTAGGTCCCGAGCGGAAACAAGCTGCGACAGGAATTTTGTCGTTCGGGACGCTTCGGCAGAAAGTTATTGTTATCAAAAAGGGAAAATATCCCAATAATTTGTTAGATTGAAAAAAGTGAGGTAATATAATGTACTGTGACAAATTAACAAATTAATTGTAAAAAAGAAAATTGAATTTTTTAAAAAAATCCCTAATTTATTTGGTTTTTTTATTTAAATCAGTGATATTTGATTTAATAAAAATAAAATTTTGCCCAACTCTGATTCATTGGGGCTTTGCAAAAATAGGACCATTACACATCATGAACTCCTTAAAATCTGTTCAAAAAAAAAAAAAAATGTCAAGAGTGAATTGAAAACAATGGAGAGGCTTTCCAACATGTGCGATGACTCCCATAATTTTTTTTTCTTAATTTAAATCTTTTGTTTTGTTTTTAAGTTTCCATAGTTTTTTAATTTATTTTTTGTGCCAACTATTTTTTCTATTATTTGTATGATAAAATATATTGTGTAATGTCTTTCCAGCAAAAATGGTAACATAGTTTTGTTTCTAGGGTACTAGCTTTTGTTTCAGAGCCTTCTGTGGTTAAAAGTAATGAAGTTTAACTAAATATCATAAAAAAACCCAAAAAATCATCCATCGGGAGCGGCTCGTGAGTTACAAATATGAGGTTTCACGCACAAACGATTAGTAATATACATTTAACAACCAAATTAAAAATAACATAAATATAAACTTACACAGATTTGAGAAGCAAGTGAAAAACAGGTTTTATACAAATAAATGTACAAAGAATGTCTCCAAAACTAAAGGCTTATTTTTTATAAATTAAGGGGTTTATTCTTCTGTCCTTTTTGGAAGAAAACTTGTCTGTAACCTTCTCATTGAAATTTGAAATTTCACGAATCATTTCCTTTTCAATTGATAGCATTGATAGAGCCACTAGACGATTCTGAGTCATAGAATTACGTAAAAAATTCTTGATTCGTTTTAAAGTAGAAAATGATCTTTCAGCCTCTGCAGTCGTCATTGGAATTGTTATAAGAATTTCTAATATTCTTTTGGTTTCTTGAAATGCCCCTGATACATTATTTTCTATTAAAAATTTTAAAAACGGTACTGCTCCTTTTATAGATCTACAGTCTGCTCTGGAATAAATTACTGATAATTCAGTTTTTAAACGTTCTTTATCTATGTCTGGATAAGCAGAACATGTTAAATTTAAAATTTCCTCGGAAAATTATCACAAAATTCCCCAAATTTATTAGAATAAAATAAAGTAGCCGCAGATAAATGATTTTTAAATGCAAATCGATCTTTGACAGTTCAAAATTACATGCAGATTTCTATAGCGGCAATACGATGATCCAATTTACTGTCATTTCTACGAATTTTAGGTAAGGGCTCGGTGGGTAATGAAGAAGCTTGGCTAACGACTTCAGGTACTGAGTTTCTTAGTAACATCACATTCTGCTCAAAAGTCTCAATTTTTTTGTTTATTTCTACAGGGTCTGTTTGTATTTTTTTTAGCTTCGTTAAAAAGAACATCTACATGAGGCATGACACGATGGAAAAAGTAGCCAGAAAATAAAATTTTTATCTAAGAGCATTCTTCTGATAGATGACCCGGGGACTACAAACAGTTTGATTAGTAAAAGAGTCTTTTTTGTTCTCCATACATTCTATTAAAGATTCCCTATGTTCAAAAACAATATTAACAGTGCGGATGTTAAAATTCCCCCGAGTTGGCGCAAAACCCTGGAAAATTTTTCTTTGAACTAGTTTGGTCAGTACATCTACACGTTGTGGCGAATTTCTAAAAAATGCTGGTATTTCTTGCAAATTACCAAAAAAGTCTTACTTGTAATTTGTGAAGCAGCTTTGGACATTATTAATAATTGATGCGCATAGGAGCACAAAATGGCATATGGAATTCTCCTTAACCGTGGACTCCAGTATGCCTTCCACTCATTACGGCTGCGCCATCGTAGCTTTGAGCAATTAGTTTATTGGTTGATTTTGTGTCTGTAATATTACATTCAAAACTTGTAAAATATCTTGCGTGAGGGACTCGATTAACACCAATAGGGTTTAGATAGGTCCAGAAACGTTCTAAGGTTCGCCAT
>JAHBCN010016175.1:0-19851 GCA_019359885.1 Listronotus oregonensis
AAAGCGGTTCTGTCCGCCGTCACCTATGTCTGCTTGGGCCTTGGGTGGCACCTCTGCGGATTTATTCTTTTGGTCAGCGCACCTTTATCATTTTTTCCTTCACAAGCGGTTCTGTCGGTTTCTGTTTGGACTAGGGAAGTAATAGTCCACCAGGGAAAACCCCCAACCCGTAAGGCTAGAAACCCAAGAGGCCCCTGTATCAAAAGGCACCGCTGAAGACAGTTTTTTAAAACGGATGTCATTCACTCATCAGCATTATGCTAACACCTTGAGTTCGTCTTCTTCTTCTTCCAAAAAAATCTTTCACTACCGGAGGCACCCACCTTTGGACTTTTTGTGCCTAATCTCCCATTGTCTTTTATACCAATCCTCCTATTAGTCTTGTTCCTTCTACAATTCTGTATAACCCCGAGACGGTTGGTTGATATATTCCTGTGGGATCTTTTCCCGGTTGCCCAAATAATGCCTGTCTTTTTTTGAGTTAAGCTTGTGTTCGTTTTGTTCCCCGGATCCGTTCCATACGCTAGCGATTAAGTTGCCGATAACCGGAACCCCCGCGTTTACAAAATACCCCACGGGCCAGCCACGGCATCGACGTGCGAACACAGCGGGGGTTTTTTTAAGGGGGGGGAAAGAAAAAAGTTTTTTTAATGAAAACATTAATTTCTATTTTTACAAAACAAATATTAGAAGCCCCAATTTTTAAATAAAGTTTAAATGTTTTTTAGGATAAACTTGTCTGGCCCCTTTTTTGATGGATTTTCGGGATCGGGAAAATACAAGTAATCAAATCTGATGGCACATTCCTAAGTTGGTTTTGAAACAACTGCAATGGTGAAAACAGATCGCGGCTAACTTGTTTTTTTTGTAGATACAGGGTTTTTTTTAAAAAAAAAAAAAAAATAAAAAGCAATTAATTAAAATATTACGTAAAATCTATTGGCGTCTATTTTTAGCGGTTGCGGTTGTACTTTATTTAATCTTCGTTTTAAAATAACATTACTTTACTATTAATTCTACACACTTTATTTTATTTTAAAAAAATTAGATATTTTGGAAAAAAAAATACTCAAATTTTAGATGAAACCTAATCATAATAGTTAAATTTTGCACTTTTTAAAAAAAATTTTATTATTTAATATTATTTTTATCATTTAATTTTATGTTTTTATTGTTTATTTATCATTTATTTGTTTATTTTTTTTTTTTTTTAATAATCCATAGGCAACTGGTTTTTATCTAATTTCTAAAAGTGTTAATGCTTGGTTGCCTTCTTTACCGCTATCTGAAAATGCCTCTGTAAAAAATTTGCATACTTAAAATTTAATATTATAAATTTAAAAGTATTTAAACTTCTTTTATTTAAATAGAATTTAGAAACACGAAAAGCTGGAGTATGTAACTCTTATTTTTGCTTAAATATTATTTAAAATATTACAGCGATCTTTTTCCCAAGCAACTTGCATTCTACTAAAAAAAAGGATAAAGAAAAGAAAAATTAAAATTAAATAATAAAATACATTTATTATAAAAGTTTTAATTAAAAACTGATGAGGTTACTGCATTGTAGATTTTATACACTGGCAAATTTAAATTATGAGGTTTGCCTAATTTTTTTACAAGTAAAAAATTTTTTAAAAATAAATGTAAAGTGTGGTATCACCAGATGCGAATTTTATTAAATAAATAGTTACATAATATACAGTGTCTTCCCTTGACTTATATCTTTAAAACCGTAACCGATAAAAATAATTAAGTACGCCACTGATTTCCACCCAAAATTTTACATTAATATTTTTTTGCGTTTTTTTTTTCTTTCCAAAACCGAGATATAAGGTTGCTGAAATCGTCAAAATTTGAAAAAAACTCTGTATCTCTGAGACGAAACAAGTTAGCCGCGTTTTTTAGAAAATCGAACTCGAGAATATGCCATCAGACATCAGATTTGCTCTATCTCTTGTAGTTTTTTCCCCAAACCCTGAAAATTATTCAAAAAAAGCCACTCTGTACAACTATAAATATTATAAATCAGAAAAAAGATAAGTTTCCTAACTCTTTGCCAAAACATTTAACACCTTTTCTAAATATAATTATAAGTGATAATTATAAATAATTATTTTTTTTTAACAATTTTTTTTTTTTATAACTAAAATGTGACTTTTTTTTGACAAAACAGTTACAGAATGGACCCCAAAGGGGGAAAGACTCTTTTTTTGCCCCTTCCCCCTTTGGATGTCCCCGCATATACGGTAAAAACAAAAAAGAAAAACTATTTTTATAAAATACTACTAATTTATGTTTAAAATACTTTTTTTTTAATTTTTTTAAAATTTTCATAAAATTTTAAAAATATTTGGGGAACAATTTAGTATTATGTTTAATACGGTGGATACTGGTCTGTGTCCCCCAGGCACGCGTGGACCTTGGTTCGATTCCGGGGGAAGAGACATATACCGGGTGACACAGCGGACGGTAACAGCCCATAATTTTTTTATTTTTGGGGGTAATTTTTGAAATTTGGATGATGCACCTGTTATAAAGACATGCTTTCAATGACTAAATAAACCCCAATTTTTTTTTCCCGGGTTTTTAAAGGAAGTAACCCTTTTAAAATTTTAAAAGCACCCGAATATTTTTTAAACCCCCACCTAATCCGCCTCAAAATTCTCTTTTAAACCATGTATAACCTTGTTTTTATTTAAAAAAAGGCTGCCAAAATCTTTTTTTTCCCCAAAATTTTAGTAGGCCATGACGGCAATTACAAATTATCAACATGTAAAAGGCGTTAAGATGTGAATAAAAGGTGTAAAAATATTTGTAATTTGGTTAATTTTATCAAATTTAAAAAAGATTTGGGGAATAAGGTTAATTTTTTTAAAATTTTGTGTATGTTTTTAACCTTAATATCTAAAATCAAAAATAGGATACTTAATTTTTTTATTTAATTTAACCTTAGATGAAACATTTACTATTTCATATAATTTATAAAATTGGTATGCACAACTAACCTTTTTCCAAAATCGCAAAATTATACGTATATACTTTTTTTCCCCAAATCCTTTTGTATAAGTAACCATAATCGGAAGAAACCTAGGAAATGTAATACTCCAGCATAGGGATAACAAAAATTTTAACATATCAAGAGATCCTTGAAATAAAAAAATTTTTTTTGGTACAAAAAAATTTTTATTTGAAAAAAAAACCTATAAAAAAAAGGTGATCAAAACAATTATCAGAGAAAATGTAGATATGTATAATTTTGCTTTTTTAAAAAAAAAAAGTCTGTTCTTCATACTAGTTATAATAAATTACATGAAATAGTGGTTTAATCTAAATTTTATTAAATAAACATTGGGTTTTCCCCTATTTTTTTTTAAGATATTGGCGAAAAAAAACTTTTTAAAAATTTTAAAAATTAAAACGTCTTTTCTAACTCTTATTAAGGGGAAAAAAATTAACAAAATCAAATTTTTGCACCTCATTCTTTCTAACCCTTTTATGCCGATAATTTTTGTAACCCCCATGGCCTCAAAATTTTGGAAAAAATCGATTTTGGCGCCATTTTAAAACAAAACAAGTGTGACATATGGTTAAAGGAGAATTTCGAGGCGGATTATAGGATAAAAAAATTAAAAAAAAATTTGGGGGTTCTTTCAGTTAAACCGGAAATAAAAAAAATATTTTTATGACATTAAAAGTGTGTTCTTATGACTGGTGCATCATTTAAGTTTCGAAAATTAATTCTTAAAAATAAAAAAGTTATGGGCTGTTACATATCCGCTGTGTCACCCGGTATATGCTAACGACCTTTGCCTCGTCGAAATACCGTGAGATCAGCGAAGTTAATACGCCGGGCACGGTTAGTAATTGGATGGGTACCCACCACTGAAAACTTTTGCCGTTGTGGTTCAAACCCACTTTAAACTGTAGGTTTGTCTTAATATTTTCCCAGGCGTTAAGGGACGTAGCAGGGGTAGTAATTTTATAACTTCTGTGGTGGCATTAACGCATTGTCTAAAGGTGCCAAAAAAAGCAATATCTGCATGTTTCGGTGCTTGGACAGGTTGACGGAACAGGTGAATAAAATGGGGGAAAAAATCTAAAAACCTGACACCCTTGTTTTCCCTTTTTCTCATACAAGACTTGTGGGCTGTCATAAGGATAAAAAACATAATGCGATGCAAAAACTATTTTAGAGTAACAAAATAAATGAGTCTCTTCTTTTCTGGATTTTTAAGCTAATTAAAGCTGTCCATTACAAGTAGCTTCGACTGGTGCCATTGATGGATAAATCATTTAACAAATTCTTATTGTAATCATTAGATAATGCTAGGGTAGAAAAGTCAAGTTACACAACACTTTTTTTGCAGTTTTTAAATTTTAGGTTTTCTCTTTATAAGGTATGATTAAAAGTAATTTTTCAAAAATAGTATAAATTAAATGTTTTAAAAAATATTTTTTTTTTTTTTTTGCTTTCGATAACTACCTAACCCCTTTATCAGAAATAAAACATCATATAAAAATTTTAAAGCAAATACTCGTTCTACCGTTTTATTTTTACAAGAAACAATAACTTTAGTAACTTTACCTGTGGTGATAATAAGATTGTTTAGTGTTCATCGGAAAACCCGGCACCCATAGTACCCAGTACCCAAACAACCTTTTTGGGCTGTCATAAAGATAAAAGAAAACATAATGCGGCGCAAAAAATATTTTTAAAATGAGCAAAATAACTTAGTCTTTTCTTTTTCAATTTTTTTTAGCTAATTAAAGACATCCATTACAAGTAGTTACGTACTGGTGCCATTACATGGATAGAATCATTTAACAAATTCTTATCGTAATAAATTTGATAGAGCTAGGGTAGAAAAGTCATTTTTCCAAAAAAAGTTGTTGTGTAAATGGTTGACTTTCAAAACCCTGTCTCTTTAAATTGTTTATACTACCACCACCATCAGCTAATAAAGTAGCTGAGCTTCTTCCAAAAATGCCCGGTGTATGCTTTGGGATGCGGTAATTTAAGAAATTCAGCAATTTTTCAGGCGATATTACCAAAAAAGTGAATACCAATAGGTTGTGCAGTACATTTTCCCCTTTTTGTAATATACAAATAATATACGATGTAGTGTGTTTACTGGACTTGACAAATATTTCCTTTATAAAAAATATTATTTTCTTCAATTACGACAAAGATTCTTTTTATATTGTTTTAGAATTGGGAATTTTTTTTAATAACAAATTTATCTTACTTCTATATCATTTAAACTCTTTTAAAAACTCTCACGACGATAAGCTCCTGCTAAACTAATGATCAATGCAACCTAAAATATGCATAAACATTAATCAAAAGGGAAAAAAAAAATTACATTTAATTATATTACCTTTGTTACAAATGATATTATCTCAGCTTCTGATAAGAATTTATCTCCCCTTTTTTTTTATTCAATACTTTTGATTTTTTTGGTTTTACCAACGGATTTGCTTTTAAGGAAAGCAATAACTTTGGGATAGCGGCTTATATCTATATTATTTTTAATTTCATTGTGGACTTAAGTATTATAATTGCTCCAGAAGGTCGAGGGTTTTAAGATTTTAGATTTTTCCATTAAATATGCAAGAAGGACTTCTTCATTTATACTATTTTTGCATTTTTTTATCATTGCCCCATTTTTGAAATTAATTTAGACCAATTCATACCTCTCTTTCTCTTTAACGGCAATAATTCCTAAGTATCCGTCTTAGCAGCTTTACCAATCTCATGTGGAATCAATTTGGTTTCACTTTCACTATTGATTTCCATTTTTGAAAGGGAAAAAGAAAAACACTCTCGGTTTATATGACAAGCGCTCCCAAAAATAAAAATACAAGTGTATATTGTGGCAAGGCCGCCTACGTAGATCCCCAAAATTGTTGCAAAGTAAAAAAATCGTTGCTTTCGGTACGTTTGTAAAAAGTGGAACTTTCGATTTAATAAATCATACCGAAAGTTTTGTGTTTGGTACGGCTGCAGAAAATAGTAATTTGTTACAAAAATAGTAAAATTAAATGTTTAATTTTTTGTTTTTTATTTTTGCTTTCGATAAATAGGCTAACCCTTCTATCAGAAATAAAACATCTTATAAGTTTTTAAAGCAAACATCGTTCTACCATTTTAGTCTTACAAGAACAGAGACAATTAACTTTATAAGTTTCCCTGTGGTAATGGTAATATTGTTCAGTGTTCATTTTGGGGGTTTTACCCCCCCAAAATGAACAAGATCAGTGTTGTAGCTTTCCCCGACTAGCCATAATATACGGCCGGTAGGTCTTTAAAATTATACACAATTTCAATTACGTCCACTAAGGGGATGTAATTAGGGGGAATTTTAAGCCCTTTATTACCTCGTACAAGCTGCTGAAGAAAGAAACTGTAATTCACCGATGGTATTTTTCCCTCAACACAAATTAAAGTTTTTTATAGAGTTTTATATTTTCTAAAATAAAAAAAAAATAGAAAAAAATATTAAAATTTAAGCGTCTTATTAATTTTTAAATATTTATATGAAAAAAGTACTTCTATTTAAATCTAGTAGGGAGACCGGGGCTACAATTAACAAAAATTGGGTTTTAAGTTGAACAAAGTATACATAAAAACAAGTAACATAACTTCCGTAAAATTTCGCCGTTTTCAACTCAATGGGCCCCCAAGGGACCTTGAAGGGGAAATTTCTACCCTCGCCAAGGCAAAATAAATTTAATCAAAAGTTTGAATAATTATAAAATTTTGGGGAAAAATTTTTTTTAATAATTTTGACAAATTTATTTTTTAAATTTCCCCTTGTTTTTCCATTTCATCTTTGTTTTTTAGAAAAAAAAAAAAAGGGAAATACATAATGTACGAGTGTGCCTAATAATTATTGGAATTTTAAAAAAAGAAAAATATTAAAGCTTGTTATTAGTTTCTAAAAAATTTAATCGTTACAATCTTTAGTTTATATTAATGATAAAAGATATGTTTCGTTTATTGGCTCCATCAAACCATAAATAAAAAAAATGAAATTTATAATACTATTTCAAGATTTAAATGTTCTGTTTAATTAAATTTTTTTCCACGACGTTTTTTAAATTTCATTTTCCCATTTTGAATAGATGATAACACCTATTTTTTACCGGTGAGTAATAGTTCATTACTCGCGGGTCATTCTCATAGGTTTAATTATTAAAATGATGCATCCTTTGTGACATTGGCAGTATTAAGGTTGAAAGACTGCTTGCGTGATATTACATTGCAATTTTTTTTGGGTTTTAACAGGAATACCCCCAAAATAGTTTTTCAGTATTCCATCACACTTTTTTCCACCCACAACCACAATAACCGGGCAGTTAATAGTTTGGAAGTTGTTGTTTACGCCCCCCTGCACCTATTTGGTGGTAATAAATGTATATTACTTTTTTTGGGCCCAAATAGCTTTTCAATTTTGGGGACCGAAAAAAACAATTCCCCAAAATATTACCTAGTTCTGGTTTTGTCGTTAATTTTTTTTTCTTAAATTGTAAATTTTCTTTATCAAAATCATCTTTTGAGAAAAGGCTCCTATTTGATCGGGTTTTTTTAAAAAGGCTAAAAGCATAAAAATTATGAAAATTTAAACTAAATGAATATTTTAAAAATATTGCCGCGTTTTATAAATGGCTATTTTAAAAAAGGGGAAAATTCAATGTGGCTACGACAATATATATATATATATATATATATATATATATATATATATATATATATATATATATATATATATATATATATATAATATATATATATATATATTATATATATATATATATTATAATAATATATATATATATATATATATATATATATATATATATATATATATATATATATATATATATATATATATATATATATATATATATTTAATTAAATTAAATTAAAACAAAGAAAAAGGGGTAAAAAAGCCAAATCCAAAAAAAATTAAAATTTTCCCTGGGGGGCCCGTTAAGCTTTGAAAGTTTCTACATTTAATCTGCTTTTATAATATATGATACTTCAAATATTTAGGTTCATATTATGAACATAAGTTAAACATAATAGTTATTAAGGTATCAAGGGTATTATAAGGATAATAACGCTTGAGGTCGATGTTTTTGTTGACCGAAAGCGTTATTATCCTTAACCCCCGTGGTGCCTTCAACGTTTAATCTCCGACTAAATATTCTTTATATAAAAAAATTTAAAGAATTTTGAATGTATTAGTTTAAAAAATCAAGTACTAACATTTACCGAAAAAAATGCCCAAACGTAATTGTGGCAACCATGGTTGTAATTATTTGTCAATAAGACAGCACAAAAAAAAATAATTTTGCGATTGAGGCAAAAATGCCCGGGTAGGGGAAAAATACCATCCCCCCCAAAATATTTTAGTAAAAGCTCTAAAGCTGAGCATGCGCGAGCCAGAAAAACTGGCGGATTTACAAGAAAGAATATTTCCATTTTGAGGCCTGGCTGACGGAACACTGCGTGGCCCGTGTGGACGAAACCGTTTTGATGGCTTATTTTCAAGATTTGTCAGAGTCATAATCTTAAAATTTCCCCTTTGGACAAATTTTTTAATGTTAGGTAAAAATTAATAGTTCATAAGAAGAAAAAAGTAATGAAAAGTTGATTTCTCTGCAACATTTCCCTAAAGAAACGGGAGAAATTATCATAAAAAGTCGAAGGTTCTAACTTGCGAACAAGTTATAACTTTTTTGAAAGAACGGCGACTGAAAAATATTTGGCAGATAAAGTTGCATTAGTGATAGGTAAAACTATTGGGCTTGTAGAAGAGACGAGCTTGTGAAAAAAAAGTTTTCCGATGTGCGTGATATGGGCAGATATATTTATTGACTTTCCACAAAGAAAAAATGGGCAAGCAAGGGTTTTTGGTTTTTGATGACAATGAAATGTGCCCAAAGTTAATTCGGGACTATGTGTCTTTGCGCCAAAAAGTGCACCTATTGATGGGTTTTTTTGTGCTATTTAAACGATGTACTGTGCAGCCTATAGATAAAAATACTTTTGGGAAATATACCCTTTAAATTGCTACATATTTGGGTTTACCTGATGCTAAGGCGTACACAGGTCATTGTTTAAGACGTACACCCAACAATTCATTCTGAGGGGGGGAGGTATTCCCGAGAGCTTAATGAGGGGGGGTGGAAGAGTTCTTCGGTACCACGGGGTACGTGGATGATAGTGAAAGCTCCCAAAATTTGGGTAATGCTTCCCTTTATTGGGAAAAATATTCTTCAAGTAACACGCAACTGCGGTGGGGTATGGGAAAAGTGGAATTTTCCGGTCAGTTTGAAAATTGTACGTTTTATTTTAAAAAATAATTTTTATTATGATAAGTATATTGTGTAAGTATGTTTGTATTTTCGTAATAAATGCTTAAATAAGATAATTTATTGTTTATTTATTGGTAAATTTTAGGCCCTAGGGCGTTATTTTTTTTAATAACGCCCCAGGGTAATATTTCATTTAACTGACGACATAATATTATTATTTGTCAAATAAAATACCAGTCGGACATTAAAATAATATTGTCTTTTTCAAAAGTTAAAAAAAATTTTAAATTTTTACCTCATGCTTGGGGCTATAATTAACTCAGTTTCATTGCAAGCATAGTAGTAAAATTTTACGGAATGGTTTTGAATCGTAAACCATAGGCGCTGGTACATGTTCTTTATATATTTATAAAAATCTAGATATATTTATAAATATATATATATATATATATATATATATATATATATATATATATATTTTATATATATATATATATATATATATATAAAGTATTTCTATGTCTTTGTTTTCAATAAAAATTTTACCCCATTTTCTATCCTAATATTTTTATTATTTACTTAATTATTTTTTGTATAGGGTTGCACGGGAATGTTTTATTTTATATGTTTGAGAACAACATAAAAAAATGTAAAAAATTTAAATATTAATCATTTAATAACTAAAATAAACATTTGAATAAAATATATATTCAAAGGGAAATTGTTGGCCCAATTCAATCTGCCTTCCTAATTTCACGGCTATTTTTGGCAGACCAATTAGGTTTGACAACTTCTAGCTCGATAGTCCTTTTTGGCAAACTAATTTTTCTAAATGTGCAATTTCGTAGTTTATATTGTTTTACTTAGTGTTCAGTTACAAAAATGGCTTGTTCAACAACACGTGCACACCTAGGCCATTTAACATTAAACGAAAAGCGTATTGTTAAAAACGTATTCGATTATATCACAAATGAGCAAAACTGTAATTTAAGTGTGAATGATAGAGTTGAAAAATGTGCTTTAATGACCAGAGTTGGAAAAGCGACAGTTCAGAAATTCTAAAACAAGAAAAAAGGGAGGTATAGCGTCCCCAAAAAAAGCGACCAGCAAAACGAACTTCAGATAAAAGATGACACAAAGCAAGCAATTAGAGGTATTGTACATGGTTTCTTTATAGAAAAAAAAATCACGACTGTGGATAATATTTTTCGAGCTGTCGGAAAACATCCGGAAGTGCCAGAAATAAGTAGGGTAAAACTATGAAGAATTTTAAAGGGTTTGAATTTCCAGTGGAAGAAGTTTTAAAAAAATCTTTGGTAATAGAAAGCGGAGAAATTGTCCAATGAAGAAGACATTATTTGAGAAAGATAAAAAGAGCTCGTTCCGATGGAAAAGCAATATAATATCTAGATAAGACCTGGATAAATGGGGGATATACGCTAAAGACATTTTGGCAAGATGGGAATCTCACAATGATACAATGAGATAGGAGAGCTACGAAGTCATCCTGAACGTTTTGAAGAACTTCCGGACTTATCTGCGCCATCTGCGATCCGTATGCGTACTTTGAGTTCATCGATATTATGTGGTCTATTTTTGTACACTCTACTTTTCAAGTATCCCCATAAAAAAATCAATCGGAGTGAGATCTGGCGACCTTGGTGGCCACTCGATTGATCATCTTCGCCCAATCCACCTATCTGGAAAAAGTCTTTTCCAAGTAGTTTCTCACCAAGACCGCATAATGGGGCGTTGCACCATCTTGCTGCAGCCACAAATCATTTGTATTTGGGAACCGCCGATTTAGTTCTGGCTTTAAAGAAATTTTTGAGAAATTCTTAATATCGAAAACCTGATAAAGTTTCATCAAAAAAGTATGGTCCTATAATTTTATGATGTATTATTCCCGCCCATACATTTAATTTCTCATGCTATTAAGTATGATACTCCTGCATCCAATGTGAATTTTCTTTAGCCCAGTACCGACACGTCTGACGATTTACATGACCATTTAGAAGAAATGTAGCTTCATCCGAAAAAAAAAACTTTTCTTAAAAACATTGGATCTCTGTTATTTTTTTCCATCATAATTTCGCAAAATTAAATGCGTCTATCAAAGTCATCTTTCAGAAGCTCCTGGACTAAAACAACTTTATAGGGATGCCACTTTTCCTTTTTTAGCGTTGCAACCACTGTTGAATGATGATGTTATTATTTAATGCTACTTGCCGTAAGTTGGTATGGGTTTCCTCTTCAAAAGCTAGCAGAACATCAAATTTTTTTGGTTTTCTTCTACGGGTTTTTTTACTCCCTTTTTTGGGAGGTCTCTTATATGGCTCGTTTCCCTAAATTAAGACCCATAATGGGGCGGTGCACCATCTTGCTGCAGCCACAAATCATTTGTATTTGGGAACAGCCGATTTAGTTCTCATTAAGAAATTTTGGAGAAATTCTAAATATCGAAGACCTGTTAAATTTCTTTGAAAAAGTATGGTCCTATAATTTTATGATGTATTATTCCCCAATACATTTAATTTCTCAGGGGATTAAGTATGATCTCCTGCATCCAATGGGGAATTTTCTTTAGCCCAGTACCGACACGTCTGACGATTTCGCCATTTGGGAAGAAATGTAGCTTCATCCGAAAAAAACTTTTCTTAAAAACATTGGATCTCTGTTATTTTTTTCCATCATAATTTCCAAAATTAAATGCGTCTATCAAAGTCATCTTTCAGAAGCTCCTGGACTAAAACAACTTTATAGGATCCCCACTTTTCTTTTTTAGCGTCAACCACTTTGAATGATGTATGTTATTATTTAATGCTATTTGCCGAAAACTGGTATGGGGATCCTCTTCAAAAGCTAGCAGAACATCTAATTTTGGTTTCTTTACTGGTTTTTTACTGCCTTTTGGGAGGTCTCTTAATGGCTCGTTTCAGAGCCTAAATTTTCTAAATTTTTGCTTACGGTGGATTGCGAAATTGGTTCTCGGTCAGGATATTTATCGTTAAATAAAGCACAGGCCTCCACTTGTGTTTGTTTTATTTCCACAACCAATCATTAAACGAATTTCAATTTTCTGTGTTTCACTAAGTTTCATTTTGAAAAAAAGGAAAACTAGATAACAATAACTCAACTTCACTGCAATGAAATGGAATTAATGGAACGTTTAATTTGAATGTAGCACTCTTGATAAGAATCAGGTTTTTTTACATAAAAAAGTTATTTCCAGTACCAGTCTTTATTAAATTTACTTGTCAGTGTTTAAAGAAAGCCGAAAATTAAATAATTATAATTAATAATATTATTAATTAATATTGACACTTTACAAACGTCATTTTTTAAAAAGTATCAATATGGTTAAATAGAGAATAAAAAGACCTTTCAAATGATGTACCGCATCAACTGGTTTCCATTTAAAAAAATCATCCATGACGTCATCACGCCTCTACTGATGACACAAGAAAAAAAAATCTGACAGAAGGCGCAATTGAAAATAAAAATCGACGTGTCCGAGCGTTTTTCAAAAAAAATACGGGTTTTACGAATAATGAATTTATTCCTTTCATTTCCGCCATACTTATATATATATATATATATATATATATATATATATATATATATATATATATATATATATATATATATATATATATATATATATATATATATATATATATATATATATATATATATATATATATATATATATAATCTCACAAAAGTGATTGTAACCGAGGTGTGCAGTCTTGTTTGCATTGTCAGAATACGGATGATTAAGCTGGGGCACTAATGAATTGAATGGGGCTAAATTTTGAGAGAACAAGCAATTACTACAAAAGAATATTCCTGGAAATGGTCAGATTTATATGGATCCAAAAATCCATGAATAAACGCAGTGATATACAAACCTAAGCATAATTTATAAAATATACTTTCTCATCACAAAGATGGGGGCTTGTTGTCTCAGAATGATAGTTTCCTTGCAAATTCTCCCTAATGAACAAATGAGAGAAATATTGTTCCTTTTTTTTTTCAATCTTTTTTTTTTTCTTTTCCTTTTTCTTAAATTTTTATCATTAAAACAAGTCCAATAATCATAATCAAGCTAAAACTGACAATATATCTCACAAAAAATACTAGATTGCCATGGTTTTTTGTCAAAATTCTAGTAACGAAATTATAAAAATGTGGAGAAAGTAATTTTGGTTGCATACTTTTGAATAGTATCGATTCAGATCGACTTTTTAAAGAACCCATTGGTTGGCACCACTGGGGCTGACAGGTGACAGATGTCGCTCAGTGATGCCAGTCGGGGAGTTTAATAAAAAGTTTTTTGACGTTTAAGACCGTTACGTTTTTTGTCCAGCCATTAACTATTAAAGAAAATCGCTATAACAAGATTTTCCCCATGTAATTAAATTTTAAGTTAAAAATTAAGTAAAACACCATCTTATGTCTGATTTTTGAGTATGATGTTTCTGCCACTTTCTGATTTGAATCTCCTGTTTAATTAAGAAATTCGCATTGGTAAGATAACTTTAGATAACATATTTTAGGGATAATTTGTAAAACCTAAAATTGTTTTGCAGATGTCCTGAGGAAAGGGAATAAACTGTTCTTGAAAGCTTGACAAACTCAATAAAGAATTCATCCTTAAAATTGGCCATTAATTTTATGCTGCACCCCCAATAACCTCCTGGTTTTGAATATTTTTTTCTTAACTAGTCAGTCACGACTACTCCCGCCTTTTATATATATATATATATATATATATATATATATATATATATATATATATATATATATATATATATATATATATATATATATAAAAAAAACAAAAGAAATAAATTAAAATAGTAAGTATTTATTTGAATATAATTTATTTAAACAAATAGAGGCTTTGTCGTTGGCCATAAAAATTGTATTGCCATTAGTCAATGTCTACAAAAAAAACAAATAGTAAAACTAAATAAAGTAGGACAGATCAATATTCTAGACTAGAACCTTATTGCGTCTAAGTATACCCATTCAGGAAGTTTTTCACTTATCCTTCCATACCTTACTTCCGACCGCGCGCCTATTTTCGTCCTGCCAGGCATACTCTGCTCTGCCGGTGCGGCCGCATGCCGCGAAAATTATCAGTCGCTTTGTTTCCTGCGAAGAAAGCGCACAGTGGAAGGTCTAAAAACTTAACAGCAAGATCGAAACACCTGTAAACGGAAAGTAAACAAACCATATTATGATCGTATGTGCGAATAGCCAATTAAATTAATTACTAATTGCAATTTGTGAAAGTATTGTTTTAGTTTCTATTGTAAAAATTATGCAAGCAAAATTTTTTAAACTTGTTTAAAAGTTTTCGGGGTAAATATGGAACGACGAATTGTACCAATAGAAATGCGATGTAAGTACTTTTTTTTAATAATAGCTAAGAAAATTTAATAAATATATCAGTTAAATTTAAAACTTTTTTTGCAATTATACAAATTTACAGTTGCAAATACTTGGGGGGGAGCAGGGGTACCCTGGTCCTCCCCACTTTCCGAAACAAATTAAGGTGCTTGTTAAGAAAACCCCCACGGAATTCGTTATTTTTCGTTATACATTTGAGTTCATCATTTTTTAAACACTTTGAGCAAAAAAAATGCGGATGCTTCATGTCTTTTAATTAAATTTGAAAAAGATAGTACACAAAATATAAACTAGGGCCTTTTTGAACTTTAACGTCTATTTTAAACAGCAATAGTTTAAGATAATTTTTTCTTCCACTTATTTGTTACTTCATAAGAAAACACATAGGGCCTGAAAAATTTTTACTCACATTATCAAAATAAAATAATTTATTTATTTTCCATATAAAATATACTAAAGCTATACTGACTTAATATTTTGACATGTCTCTGCTTGAATAAGCAATGTTGTCAAGTTTTCTAATAAATTTGTTATTATTGAAGGTTTTTTTTTCATTTATAAAAATAGAGTTTTCATAGAAAAAACTATCCAGCAGGCTAACTCCGTAACACCATAGAGGAAATTTCCTGTCTATAATAGAAAATTCAACCCTCTCCATAAGTTTGGAGTGGCTTGGAGTAAAGAAATAGAAAGACCAGCGAGGGTCTTGCTACGATTTGTTCTCTTTCATCCCAAAAAATGTACATGTTATCCCTGTCATTGTTTACTTATTTTTTATTTCATTTTGAATTTTTAAGTGATCCCAACCCTTACTTATGTGTTTATCTTTCAATCATATTTTAATTATTTGAATTACATGCAATTACCAGAGTGTTTTGGTTGATAGGTTCATCTTTAAAATAAATTAAATTATTAAAGTTTGGTGTTCGTCGTCTGTGGTTTAAAGATTATAAAATGGATCCAATTTTTATGCATTTTGTAGTGAACAACTTTGGGGAAACAAAAAAATATTTTTTGTCTTAAACCCATCAGTGTTTTAAATGTATTTCAATTAAAAATTTGTATACATATTTTTAAAATATTTGGACATTACTTAAAAATAAACATTTATATATATTTGCGTGTTTTATTCATCTTCAAAACCCACATTTCTTTAAAATATTTTTGGATTTTTCAACCAAGTTACTATTTAAAAAATAACCTGAACAGCTTTTTGATTTTCTTTTAAAATGTACTAATAATTTCCCTACCAACTTTAAAAATTGTCTAGTTCCGTGGGTGGTTTTCTTTAAGACCACAAATTAAACACATTTAAAAAATTATTTAATTTTTTACCTTATTATCTTATTGAATTTTTAAATTTAAAGTGGGCCTTCCCCATTTTTTTTGTCAAGATAGGCCCACTGCAAATTTTATTGAGATAAGAAACCTGGCTATTTTAATCAAAGAAAATTTATAGGTAATTTTTTTGAATACAAATACCTACCGGGTTTTTCATGAAAACTGGACTTCTGTATTTTTTTTTTAAAAAAAAAATGTGAAATTTGTTATTTGTTGTTTGGCCTATCTACTTATTTAATTAATATCACTTTGATTTGATAGAAAAGACTAGAATTTTTAAATTAAAAAAAAAAAAAATATTTTTTTTATTTTGTAAGAATATGACATTCTGATGTCAATGAAGTCTTAAATGTAATTTTTTGACACTTCTGCTTTTAAAATATTTGGTTTTTTTAAATTCTAAACTGTCATGAATAGGTTAAAACTTTTAAATTAAAATCTAGTTAAAATAGAAAAGTGGCACGTCTAAATCGTCTTTTTTTTTTACGGCTCCCCCGGGCGAGGTATGATGTATGGCAAACAACATCTAAACTTTATCTAATGTCAAACTCTTTTTAATTAGCTTATAAAATAAACTTTTTAAAGAATATAAACCAACGTATTTTTTTCCATAACTGATGTCGATTGAAGTTTAGTTACTTTCATTTTGTAAATATTTTAAAATATTGTAGCCGGTATTTTTTTGCGATTACTTTAAATAGTTGAGCTGTCATTCTATTTATATCGTTCAGTGGGTGTTTTGTTAGTTTAAACATAAAGAATCAAAAAATTATACTAAAAAAATCCCTTTTTGGTTAAAATTCGACAGGTAAACTGAGGACAAATTAAAGAAGGAAAATTGTGAAATTATTGCGGCCCATAACAAATACCATATTGAAAATTATTATAATTTTTTTAATAACTTTTACGTAGGGATGATCTAGACAAATTTAAAGCCCTTAGTTCTGGTCGGTCATGGTTAGTTCTGGTTAGTTAAAGCGGCTTTTTATTTTTTCCAATTATATTTTAGACGTGATAAATCACTAAAAGTACGAACGTAAACTTTTCCTTTTACGCCGCAATTCTGAATTTTGTCCTCAATTTAATGTGCCCAGTTTTTAAATAAATTTCTAATAGGTCGTCAAAAACAAAAAAAATAGGTGGTTTTCAAGAAATTTTAACTCCATTAGATTTTATTGCTTAGAATATATATTTAAGGTATGAAAAAGAAAAATCATTACCCGGATACTCGGAAAGGTGGGGAAAGTGCCTTAAAATGTACAAATAAGCAAAAAAATTTTTTTTTCGATTTTTGGGCAGTTTTGAAGGGTTTTTAAAGAAATTTAATTAAAAAACAGAATAAATTGTAAAAAAAATTACTATAATACAAGATTTAAGTTATATATTGGTTCATTTAGGATCTTTCATGGACCGTTGTGACTGCACAATTGCATCAAAAAGTGCATAATTAGCACCCGTTTAAAAACAAATGTTACCAATTGCACTAAAACGCATAAATAATCGTCCAAATTTTATACTCGGGGTTTTTCAAGTTCGCTGATTACGAATTTAAAGAGAAAATCGGAAAATTCAAAATGGCTGACTGATATGGCGCGAAATTCAAATTAAAAAGTACATTTTTATACTCTTTTCTTACATAAAACGCATATAAAACAATGAAAAAATGAATTTATATGTTTTTTTTAAGATTTTTTATTTTTTTTTGTTTAAATTAATTAAAAGAAAAATTGAAAAAAAAATTATATAATTTTACAATGTGGTTGTTTTTTTTTTTAATTTCGCGCTAGGCAGTCATATTTACGTACACAGCCATCTTTTCTTTTGCTTGTAGTAGTATTTACGCCGGTTAATTTTTTATTGTTGAAGAAAACGTGCTATTAAAAAAGTAATATATATATAATATATATATATATATATATATATATATATATATATATATATATATATATATATATATATATATATATATATATATATATATATATATATATATATATATATATATATACCGGGTTTTCAAATTCGACTCTCACCATTGGGATCCCGGAAACTATAGGAGATACGAAGATGGTTAAATTGGGGCAAAGTTGGGCATTTATGTGACCAACAATATACCGTTTAGAAAGTTTGAAAATTCCGAAAAAATTCCGGGGATATCGGAAAAAAAAAAGAAATTTTGGAAAATCGTTTTATTTTTTTCCCGGGTTTTTTTTTCAACGAATTCCAAAATAAATAATACATTTGCATTGTCACTTTTTCCGCTCTATCGAATGGTGTTCATAGTTTTGAACTCGACGTTTCGTTTTTGCGTAACCATCATCAATTTTTTTTCTTATGGACGCCATATGGAATTCCACAAATTTGAATGGCCCTTTATATCACATTTTCAACGATGATAAAGTTACCCTTGTTGCCTGGAAAATCCGAAAAATTAACTTAGAATATTTTTATAACGTAGTTGGCTTTGATTTCTCAAATCGGTGACTGTAAAACATTCTGTGTTTACTGTCAGTTGTGGTGTTTAAAATGGAATTCGCCAATGAAGAAAACGAGATATGGTAAAACTTTATTACAAGAATAGGAACAGTGTGAAAACATCGGAAGTGTATCTTAACTCGTATCCCGGGAGACGACAACCTCATCGAACTTTATTCAAATTATTGGAAAATTTTTTAGTTAATTTTTAAACCAATTTTTTTAGAATTTCACCTAACAAAATTTTGGGCCGGTTTCGATCTATATCAGATCTCATCAGACAAGCTAGTCAAAGGAAAAAAAACTCAAAAAAACCTAATACCTTATTCAGTACGCATTGAAACACATGAAGGGGGGAACAGAGGGCCCCCTCTACTGCCCCAAAAGGGGGAAAAATACCCCCTTTTTTAAAAGGTGATTTTTTTTGGGGAAAATTTTAAATTTTTTTTAAAAATTTAAATTTATGCCCAATACTTTACGGACTTTAAAAAGGGGTGTTAATTTCCCAACTTTGTAGAAAATTTCATTTTTAAATTTTTGGGCCGGGTTTATCTATATAAAAATCTCATCAGACAAGCTAGTCAAAGGTAAAAATCTCTAAAAAATCCTAATACCTTATTCGGGGACGCATTGAAACACAGATATAGATCGAAACCGGTCACAAGATGTCGTTGGTGAAATTCTACAAAGTTAGTTAAGAAATTAACTACACTATTGTTAATAGTCCGTACAAGTATTAAGCTACATTTCCAAATGTTTTTTAAAATTATTTCAGCTCGGCAAGTCAGTGACACCGTAAGTTGAGAGGGTATGCTTCGCCCTTTGGTCAGTAGATGGCGTTGCCGTCTGTTACCCATTCATGTATTGGATAGAAACCTCGCTGAGTATGGGTTTGAAAAATCCCCACAAAAATATGGGGACAGAATGGATGAGGAAAGTAAAGAAAACATAAATGAGGTATAAAAATGTTAACATTCGTTTTAGGACGCAAAGTACCTAATCGATTATCTATTCGGAAAAAAAATTGACGAACGCGGCAATTTTCAAATACATACCGGGCATGGTCGACTTTATGACTTAGTTCGAATTTTAGGAATTAGTTACTTTGCGATCAACTGTAAAAAAATATTAAACCGTTTTGAAAAAATAATACATATTTTGTTGGGTAAAAGCACACGTTTGTTTGGAGAGAGATCAGGAAAAAATGGTTTCAAATGCTACAAAATCCACATATCGCAAAAACTGCACCCTGGTGATTCTGAAAGGCGATTACAATTTTGTGAATTGGGC
>JAHBCN010016176.1:0-19947 GCA_019359885.1 Listronotus oregonensis
CTTATTTGTTATAGGTGTTTTCCCTGAAGACGCACTTAAAGAAAGATTTTTCGAGGTTGAAAAAATTGCCAGAACTGTAGACTTAATTCCAGCCGAGGGTGCAGCCTTGTCAGTCCATATCCTCTCATACATACAGTCTTTATTATTAATAAAATCCAAAAGTTCAATCTCACAAGCCGAACTGAACAACGAAAAAGTAGATTTCAGCAAATTAAGCACCGATGATATCTTGCAGAGAGCAAAATATTGGATTGATAAGGACGATTTTACTCAAGCTCTAAAGTACATGAACTTACTCAAAGGGGCGCCGAGGTGCATGGCCAGACAATGGATGAATGAAACAAGGATATTGGTAGAAACACAACAAGCGGCAAATATTTTAATGGCACACGCAGCATTTAGCGGTTTAATGTATTTATAAGTGAAATAAAAAAAAAGTACAAAATTTCAAATTGTTTTTATATCGTCAGTCGTGTTTTGGCTTGCAGCGAATGTGATTATCCCCAATAAGGGTGAAACATGTAGTCGTCTTGGCCACAACCGAGGATTTCATCCTTTTGGAATCCCCGGAATTTTAATGCAATTAGCAAAAAACATATTCTAACAACATATTTATATTTTCAATTGGTTAAGAGCCATATACCCAAAGAACTTTTCCTTTCTATTTTTAAGTTATTTAACAAGGCTTAAGAACCTCTATACAAAAGTAAATATAACACTACTTATATGTTGAAATAACGGGAAAGCAAATTTTATTGATTTCTTTCCATTGGCCAAAATACATTATTGACCAAACTTTTACTAAGGCAACACAACGTGTATTTGATCAATTAATTGTTATAATAAGTGCTTTAATAAATACGAAGTTTCATATCATATTAAAACAAGAAATAAATATATCAAAAATTTTATTTATTTAGATTAATAAAGTAACTTCGTATAAGTATTTAAAACATTTCTAAATAAAGTATATCTATAATAGGAGGAATATCGACCAAAGAAGAATATTAACCAAAAGGTATTTCATTGTAAATTTATTTATAAGAATTCCAAAAATAAATAAATATAAACTAACATGGGAAATACCGAGGGTAATGTTACAAGTGGAGTTAAAAAACAGGCGGGAGCTGCTATGCAGCCTATATACAAGTTGTGCGATTTAAAAGGTAAGATTTTTAATATAATTATAACTTTAAAAGATGTGTTTTTATTTTGAAATTTTTTAAAAAATGCAAACCAAATATTAAATTTATAGGTGGAGGTTTATTAGTTGAGTTAATGAAAAGAGCCACCCAAAATAAACAATACGCCGAAATTGATCATGCAATAAAAACTAAGGTAAGTATATATGGCCCTTCCTTTTATGCATTTTTAAAAGCGCTTTGTAGGTGGAGCACTTTTTATACAACAAAGGCGCTGGAAGATATATTCCAATATCACAGTTAGTATTGTTAAGAAATTCTGAAAGACCAAGACATAAATTGGTAAGTCAATCCTGCATTCTTAGTTTTGCGGACCATTGTACTCTTTATTCTAAAATTAATTTTTTGAAGGCTGCCTTTAAGAATTGAAAAACAGGTGCGAATATGCAGAAATCTACTTTTTTTCTATAAACAGCCTTAAAAAAAGAACCTTGAACTTTCTCCACTAAATTTTATAGTACAAAGATAGTACCCTTGAGAAAAAGGTTATTACCTGTTAAAATAATTGTAAAAGTTTTAATCTATGTTATAGTTGCCACAACTAAAAGCTATGGAAAATCCAGAAGATTTTGAGATTGACGACGAAGGTCCAGAAATAACCGAAGAAGAATATCAGAAAAGTATATATAACCTCCATAATTTTAAATAAACACTTGATCTACCCACTTGTATCCATACATATCTATTATATTGTAAGGTGATTTTTAGATCCGTCAAAATATAGACACGTTTGCTGGAAATTGAAGGAAAGAGGGGCAGTTGGTGAAACAATTTTGCATCTCTGTTTACTGAATGCTACTTCCCTGCATGCAGATATTGCTAAGAGATTATTAAGATTTTATCCAAAATTGATAAATGACATTTACATGTCTGATGAATATTATGGTAATAATTTTCAAGATATTAATACATTCATTTGTTTTAGACTTACTATTATTAAAACAAAAATGTATTGTTTCTTTTTGTTAAAAAAATACAAATAAGAAAGTAACAGTATTCTATTGGTTGGTTAAATCTATAAGAATTGTCTTTTTTAAAGACTTTTCAAGATACTTTTACACGTTTCTGGTTATTTAAGTCACGGAGTTCTCAGGAAAGATATAAACATCATCCAAGAACGATTTTTTTGACAACTGATGATCTTAAGAAATATGTTTCTTATAAAAATATATATATTTTTTTAATTTAACTTACATATAAATTTTTACAGCTTCTGTGACACTCTGTATAAACTGTTTATACATTTTAGGTGAAAATGTTCTACACATAGCAATTGTAAACGAAGATCCATCCATGGTAAAGTACCTTTTGGCAGCAAACGTTAATTTTCAAGAAAGGTGCTTCGGCAATTTCATGTGTCCGGAAGATCAAAAATCCTCCAGGACAGATTCTCTTGATCACGAATGGGTCAATCTTTGTCCAGAAACAAACTATTTGGGGTAAAGTTTAACACATTTTTTTAAAATTACACAAGTATTCAAAAATAATTTCTTGTAGATATGTGTACTGGGGAGAATATCCACTGTCTTTTGCGGCCTGCTTAGGACAAGAGGAATGTTTTAGACTTATCTTGGCTAAAGGTGCAGATCCTAATGCTCAAGATACTAACGGCAATACGGTCTTACATTTGCTTGTTATTTATTCGAAATTGGTAAGTTAACACCTGCCAACAATTCCATTAAAACATTAACTTAAAATAAGTAAATAAATAGTGGAAGAAGTTTAACGAGCAACAAAAATAACCATTCGAACAAGAAATTAACCTTACCAAGAACGACTAAATATATTTAATCTTCTTACCCTTAAAGAAAACTTATAAGTACTTTAAAAACCCAAAACGTATTTGTTAAATTAAATAACACAAACAGCCCTAAAAGAACTTATCGAAAAACTAAATAAAGACGTAACCAGCAATCTAAAAAGATCTTTTGTTAAATGGACTAGCCTTTATAATATTGTTAATTTTTTCTACTCCACTTTTGTTCGTCTTTCTTAAATAATTAACACTAATAATAAATATTTATTACTATTTCTTTCTTAAAATAACACATATTTATAATATGTTCCTTAAAATTAAAACACTAAATTAAATCATGGCAAAATTATTATCTTCATAATTTTTAAAAATATAACAGTTATTTTTCTGATTTTTCTCACAATTATGGCTTATATGATTAACCTTTTATTTAAATTAGTTTCTCATGTAAATATAATTTTGATAGACCTTCTAATAGTTAAAAAAAAATTGTGTGCATGCCCTAACTTTCGCCGTGTTTTTCGGGCACTTTATTTACAAATGTATGAGCAGTGCATATGTTTATAAAAAAATTGCAATAATACAAGTACTTTATTAAATTTATTACTTTTATTAATCCAAACAATTTTGAACCTATTTTCTTTAAAAATGGGTAATTATATACCAAAAAATAATATAAATTACCACATGAAATGCACAACGACACAATTTAAAGCCAAAACTATACATAAAAAGTATAATATTCTACTAAAACATCAAAATTTTGATAAACGACACCTAACGTTGCATGCAAATTTGCTTTGTTGTTCACTAATTTTTGAATTCCGAAGGTTGATTATAGATGTCGCCTCCTTCAGAGCATTTTGCGAATATCCTAGGGTGTTTTTAATCACGGCACAAAAGCGCATTATGCGGCACAATGCAAGAGAGCAAAAAAGCTATCCGACGCTCGATTATGCCGCATAATGTGCTCTTGTGCCGTAGTTAAGAAACAGCTAACCTTTCAACTAGTTCGGCCTTATTTCCTCTTTGAGGACGACCATGGCACTTCAACCATCGTCGTAACTGAACACAATTGTGGGCTTCTACGGTAGGATGCACTAATGAAGCAAATGAAGCACCATCAATTAATTTTTTATTTAATTGCACTGATTTTAGAGGTAATAATGCTTGTCAGCCCGACACTTTCATATTGCTGCCTTTTTAACATGGCGAACGCGCTTGCGCTGAGCATACCCTTAACAGGCCTATGAAGCCTAATACATGACCCATAAAGTGGGAGCAAGCATTGTCATAAAAATACATTGAATGACCTTTGACTCTGTCGACAAGACTTGATAGAAAAGTGATTATTGTAAATTATTTATATTTTTTTTAAATAAGCCTTATTTATAATATATTTCTTAATATTATAAAATTACATTCAGGTATTACAAAATTTTTATCTTCATAATTCTTAAAGATATAACAGTCATTTTGCTGATTTTCTTCATAATTATGGCTTATATGATAGATTTTTTATTAAAATTAAGTATAGATTTAGTATAATTTTTAGGAAGCATTTGACATGGCCTATGAAGTAGGAGCAAGCCTTGCAATAAGAAATGTATTGAATCTGACACCCTTGACTTTGTCGGCCAAACTTGCCAGAATAGAGATATTCTTTCATATTTTAAATTTAGAACGAGAAATTTACTGGCAAATAGGTAATAAATCTATTAAAAGAAAAACAGAATTGAGTTCATTCTTATGTTTTAATATTGGTCTTATTTTGTTTAGGAAGTATAACGTGTGCTGCATATCCCTTGTCGCAAATTGACACTATAGATGTCCAAACTGGTCAAATTAGTAAAACATCTGCCTTAAATTTGGTTGTATTTGGGGTAAGAGTGAAAACATGAATAACTTGTTTTTAGTTATAAAAACATTTTTTTAGGATAAGGATGAACATTTGGAACTGTTGGACGGAGTTCTGATCGATTTGTTGAATGCAAAATGGAACACCTTTGTTAAATTTAAGTTCTATAGGCAGTTCTTTACGTTTGCATTTTACTTCATTATATCTTTGATAGGTAAATATCTAAAGGGACCCTCGTAATTTATAATTTAAAAGAACTGTAGTATGTATGGGAATTTTATGCGAAAGCAGAATTAAGACCATCTTAGAAAATTATACTTATATGTCACATAAATATATGGGGTAAAAACCATTTTTAGGATTCCTTTTTGGGGAGCTCTGACCCCAATAAAAGCATTTTTCAGGATATGTTTATTTGAACTTTTTGCTCTTTCTTCATGTGTTGAATAGGCCCTCATTTAAGCGTATAACCTCTTTGGTATTAAATATGTAATTATAACTTTTTTCAAGCTTTCACGCTACGGCCTGGACCGCCTATACATGCAGAAGCTGCAAAAAACGCCACGAATCTCAATGGAACTAGACATACCAACTCTACAAATAAACCTTCAAATATTTCAGTAATTTTAAATGTTATCAGTCACGTTTTAAATAGTACAGTAGGTATAGAAAAACAATCAAAAAAAAGTAAGCAGATTTTTTATATCTCTGTAATTTTTTAATTTATTTAATTTCTAATCTTTACTAAGAAAATATAACAACATAGAAATATAGATTTAACAATAATGAATTTTTGAATAACTTTATGATTTTAAAGATGATGATGATGATGATTATGATGTGGAAGAATGGTGGGATAATCTACAAGAAGAATGTCGCCTTATGAACTTAGATTCATTCGAAGCACAAGTAAGATTTACGGCAGAAATTGGAATCACTCTTGGTGCTTTTTTCTACTTAGCTGCAGCTGTAAGGGAAGCTAGATTTTTGGGATTAAGGATGTTTTTTGAAAATTTGGTAAGAAAAAAAGATATCAGATCATTTCACATTAAATTTAATTTATAATTTTAATTAACCCATTTGAATACACATATTCGCCCACGTATATTTTTATCAAAAAATGTTTTTACCATGTATTTAATTACTAGAGAAATTTTAGAATTTCGTATTTTCAGATGACAGCGCCATCAAGGGTGATGTTTCTCTTTTCATGCATTTTGGTTTTTGCAGTGATTCCGTGGTTAAGACTGCTATGTCAAGATGAACTGGAGGACGTGGTTGCTGTTTTAGTGATGTTAACTACGGCACCGTATTTTCTATTTTTCTGCAGGTAATATACCAAAAATTATTCCAAAAAAAGTAATTGGAACACTTTTGGCCGAGTGATGATCGCGTTGTTAAATTTAGCAATGAACTTAGCAGTTTAGAATGTTTAACAAAACGTCATTGTCAGTGTTATTCAATGATTTTAGTAGGCAACCTGTCAAAATATGACATTTTGTTAAACATTCTAAACCGTTGTTAACTTTTAACAATTGCTAAGTTAACAACGGTTTAGAATGTTTAACAAAATGTCAGATTTTGACAGGTTGCCTACTAAAATCATTGAATAACACTGACAATGACGTTTTGTTAAACATTCTAACCTGCTAAGTCCATTGCTAAATTTAACAACGCGATTATCACTCGGCCGTTTGTATTTTAAAAAATCCGTGAAAAACTGGTTTTTATCTTTTTAGGGGTTTCAAAACAGTAGGACCTTTGTAGTAATGATTTACAGAATGGTAATGGGTGACCTTCTACGTTTTGCTACCATTTATATGGTTTTCGTTATGGGATTTTCACAGGGTAATGCAAAGGAACCGAAATAATATGTATACATAGTGCTAATGGTTAATTTAAAAAGAGCGTATTACTATAAACATTTTAATAATTACTAACATTAATTACAAAATCATATTTTGTTGTAGCATACTACATAATATTTCTCTCCTTCGACAATCCTTTGACTCCTGATGACGTTGATGACTCTGTTACGAACCCAATGTCGACTCCTGCTGAATCGATCATGGCAATGTTTCTTATGTCAATGACCAATTTTGGGGACTACTACACTGCTTTTGCTAAGACCGAACATGAGTATGAAGCAAAGGTAAGCCTTATTTATCTAAGTGACATATAGTATGTCGCCTGCCGGCGCTGTCAGTTGGTCCCATAATTAACCAGAACGTCAGGGTCAAATTAGATCATTTCCAAAAACAATTCCATTTTTTTTAGATTCTTTTTGTTATATTTATGGCGATAGTAGCGATTCTCCTAATTAACATGTTGATAGCCATGATGGGCAATACTTACCAAAAAATAGCAGAGACACGTAACGAATGGCAAAGACAGTGGGCTCGTATAGTTTTGGTTGTGGAGAGAGGCGTGAGTCCACCAGAAAGACTGAGGCAACTGATGGTTTATTCCCAGCCAATGAGCGATGGAAAGAGAGCGTTGGTTCTTCGGTTGAATCAGTCAGTAAGTATATTTTAGTATAATAAATAGAGATTAATAATTATATAAGACAGATTTAGCTTAGTCTAGCTAACATAAGATAGGTTGCCTATCTAAACTATGCGCTGATCATTTTTGATTTTTGTACTATGTATGGGGATATCTGTTAAATGTATGGGCATATTGCTGTATGTGTGTACATTGTACCGGATGTCCAAATAAGAAAGGACGCCGGCTGTATCTCAGAAGATGTTTATCGCACAGTGTTGGGGAAAAATATTTTTAGTAAAAGTGGTCAAGAGAAATAGCTGGATATTATTTTCAAGTTTCTGAAATGGCCGCTAGGGGCGTAACTGCAATCTTAAATCTAAAAAAGTGATGTTTCTGTGAATTTTGCTATATTAACCTAACAAAAAGAATACCTGATTTTTAAAGTCGTGGATAATTTAATCCTTTTTTGTTTGACAATTTTTGCTGTATCTCTAAAAATAAAGTGGTGGGGGGTTTCCGTAAAAAACACCCTGTATCTTCGAAACGACTAAGCCGATTTTAATAAACTTAGGCTAGTTAAAAATAGCTATTATTGGGCTATAAATGTTATATTATTTGAAGTTTTGTTAGTTTCACATGTCGCCGCTAGGGGGCTTTTTTCGAAATTCCGACATAAATGGTTAATTTTCTCAAAAAAATTAAATGCATTGGTATAATTATTTCCATAAAAAAGTAGCTGAATGATGCGTAAATAAGCTCGCGAAAACCATATCTCGATATCT
Organism: Listronotus oregonensis; assembly: GCA_019359885.1. Classification (NCBI taxonomy): domain Eukaryota; kingdom Metazoa; phylum Arthropoda; class Insecta; order Coleoptera; family Curculionidae; genus Listronotus; species Listronotus oregonensis. Next base: position 8,086 of record JAHBCN010016176.1, read on the forward strand.
TGTTCCTTACCTAAAATTTAGGCAAAAGAAAATTTTATACGTCAATATCTCAAAAACTATAAAAGCTAAAAGAAATTTTATATGACATAAATTATTTATATTTACGCAACTTTTAACACAATCTTTTCGCCTAAATGCAATACTTTCAAGGGAGTTTAAAGGTGTATGGACGCCCAATACTGTAGAACAAAATTGTCCAGGCGTGCAGGGCAGCGGGAATCGGGGGATTGGCCCCGCGGAGTTTGCGCAATGAATAGTAGGTCAGAGCCGGATTTCCATAATTCTTTGTTACTATCTATAAAGTTGTTCATCAAATGTCAAGTTCAAACATTCACTGTTTTTTTTTTTATTTTTTGCACAAAATTGTTGGTTATTAAACGATACTACCATAGAATATTTAAAATTATTGTGTAATATTGGATTTTATATCATCTGATATAATATGGAAAGAATAGATGGCGCCACTTTACAGCCTTCTATTTAAATGGTCGATATTTTTGGGAGTTTTGTATTTTTACCAAAAATCTTTGTAAATAAATAAAAACACAATTTTTAAAAATAAATTTCAAACATTGTATGATAGTTTCACGTACTTATTACCAATTTTGTGATAAAATAAGGGCAAGATAGTGTAAATGAGCTTAATCTAATCCTAAGATTGTGGTTGTACATTAAAAAGTGAAAATTTTTATAACTGCTTTTTAGGCATATACTTTTCACTAATAACAAACATTAATGAGACAGAATAACAGTGGTTTAAAATGTTTAGTATCCTTTGGTACCTAGGTATCCATTGTAACAGTAACCGTTAAATATTATGTGTCTACATGTCGAGCTTAAAAAGTTGATAATGTAAGTTTAAGAAACCAAAAATCTAATTTCTTTTTAAACAAATACAGAAAAAGTAAAAATGACCTTTAACATAAAATTGTACTTTCTTTTATTCAATTAGAGGGACCTGTATATATTAAAATTTGCCTGGTCTGCCCAGTAATTAATAATTTTGATCCTTTAAAGGATGTACTAAATTATTAAATGAAATAAAAGTACCTAAATGTAAACCTTATTTTTTTTTAATAATCCACAGAAATACACAAACATTATTAATATTTATTCGGTTACCTAACGTTACGTCTCATAAGAAGCACATAATTTAAATATAAGAAATACTAACCTAAAGTAAAAAATGCCGGGTATGTTACCCTTAGATTTGCAAGACAAAACCATACAACCTCTACTCATTTTGTTACGATATTATAAGTAACAAACAATAAACACAAAATTATAGTCATAATTTAATAAACATTAGTCACTAAAATAAGAAGGCTTTTATCAATCCAAAAAACTTCTGCAACCACAAAATATAATCACACAAAGCAAAACAATCGAAACTAATACGGCTCTTATAAAAGTATAATGTGTTGCCTAACTACACACTATTTATCAGTGTGTAAGTAGGCAACACATTAAATTATTTCGTGGAATTTCGTTATTGCGTAAAATCGGCGGGGCCAACTCTGACAGTTATTTTCATACTGGGCTGGACATTTTTTGATCGAATGGGCCATAGCATTGGGCTTCCATACACTTTTAAACTTCCTTGAATACTTTACGAATTCTAATCAATAAATCGAATTTTCAGGATTTTTTTTAAGGTTATTCGATTTTTAATTATAACTCGTAAAGTATTGCATTTAGACGAAAAAATTATATAACCTAAATTAAAGGTTCCGTAAAAATACATAATAATTGTTTTTATAAAATTTCTTGTAGGTTTTATAGTTTTTGAGATATTGACGCACAAAATTTTCTTTTGCCTAAATTTTAGGTAAGGAACAAGATTTCGAGATACAGTTTTCGCGAGCTTACTTAAGCATCATTTAGCTACTTTTTTATGAAAAAAAATCATACCAGTGCATTTAATTTTTTTGAGAAAATTAACCCTTCCTCGGAATTTGAAAAAAAGCCCTCTAGCGGAGACATGTAAAACTAACAAAACTTTAAATAATATAACATTTATAGCCCAAGAATAGTTCTTTTTAACTAGCCCAAGTTTGTTAAAATCGGCTCAGCCGTTTCGAAGATACAGGGTGTTTTTTACGGAAAACTTTAAATACCTCCACCACTTTATTTTTAATGATACAGCAAAGATTTTCAAACAAAAAAAAAAGTTCAAATTATCCTTGAATTCAAAAATCATGTATTTTTTTGTTAGGTTAATATAGCAAATTCGCAGAAACATCACTTTTTAGATTCAAGATTGCAGTTACGCCCCCTAGCGGCCATTTCTGAAACTTGAAAATAATTTCCAGCTATTTCTCTTGACCACTTTTACAAAAAATATTTTTCCCCAACGCTGTGCAATAAACATTTTCTGAGATACAACCGGCGTCCTTTCTTATTTGGACACCCGGTACATATACAATATTTATACTTGCGTAAAGTTATGAATTTATGTATTGTAACATGTTCTTTTTAATAGGATGAAGATAAAGAGGAAATGAAAGATATATTGGAGATAAAAAGACGCCACGATCGAAACGTCGCTAAGAGAAAGGAAAAAGATGCTCCTCCAAAAGAAAGAAAGAAGAGTATTACTACCGTTACTAATAATGTAACTGTTAAAAATACACAATTAAACATTTAAAATAGAAAATTAAAAAAGTTATATACATTTGGTTTCTATATAAGGACTTTAATTTACATTAAAAATAATGTACTGAATGTTCCTATCATGTTTCTATTGTCTCTTTTCCCGCTTAATAAGTTGGATCATCTAGACCAGAGGTTCCCAAACTTATTTTGGGTAACGCCCACTTTGAAGATCAGTTATTTTGTAGCGCCCCTTTTTTTGTCGCCTTAAAAATCTCAATAACATATTAGTCTCGCCTGGAATTTAATTAAACCTTTATTATAAACGACACTTTTCTTACCAGAGAGATTACTATTATGTTTTATTCAAAATTATCAACATTAAGCAATTATAATTCAACTTTACAATATTAAGAGTATCGGGGTAGCGCGCGGAGGGGCGGGAGGGCGAGCGAGTGCGATGCGTTCATGCGGCGGGAAAGTCACGTCTAGAGGTGGAAAGTTCGAATCTTTTTACTGAATTAATTCATTTGATTCATTCACATGAAAAAAATTCGTTCCAACGAATTCGCTTTATTATGATGCCAATGCCGGTCAGACTCGGTCTGTTTTGAATTCCACAAAAAATGTGATAGTTATCTTAAATAAAGAAATTATTTGCATTTATTTAATTTTGGTATAATTATTATTTTAAAAAATATATTTGGAATAAAACTTTCAAAAACTATAATCAATAAAACCTACAAATGTACCTCCAAATTAAGTCTTTGTTCAATAGAATAGTTAAAACAAAGAAAAAAAGTTTTTTTAATTACCAAATAGGATAGCCAAAACTGACTCGAACCGACAATACGCATAAATTGTTTGCCTAGTACAGCTCTGGTAATGTGAACAAAATCAAAATATAACAGACCGCTCGCCACTTGTCAGGTCGTAGCATAAATACCTAGACAAAGATATTTGGGGAGACGGCTACAAAATTGTCATGAAAGGAATGATAGGATACCCCCCAAAACCGCAGATGGACATGAAAACGATGGAGAGGGTCGTCGACCATCTCTTCCCAGTACATGAACCTGTGAGATGGACTCCTGGTAACAATGCTGAATTTACAGACTTTACAATACAAGAGCTCAAAACCGCATGCGACAAGATAAAAGTTAATAAGGCTCCAGGACCAGGAAATATCCCTCCTGAAATTCTGAAACACATGGCGCACCAATGTCCAATGTTCGTGTTATCAATATACAACGAACTGGCACAGAGGAGTACCTTTCCGGCAATCTGGAAACGATCAAAACTAGTACTGTTAAGAAAAGGCGATAAACCACTTGAAAATCCGGGTTCCTATAGACCTATCTGTCTACTGGACATTGAAGGAAAATGTTACGAGCAGCTGATCATTATTAGGCTTAAACAGGAGCTACAAAGAACAGGAGGCCTGGCAGATAAGCAATACGGATTTAGAGAAGGGAGACAAACGGTCGATGCAATTAAAGAAGTGCTGAGGATTGCCAATGACGCAGCAGCGTACTCACATCACCATAGGAGGCTATGCGCAGTGATCACCCTAGATGTCAACGCGTTTAACAGTGCTTCTTGGCAAAAATCCTGGAAGAGCTAAGAAAAAAGGAAATAGACGAACACTTAATAAACCTGATAGCCTCTTACTTATCAGAGAGAGACCTGATTCTTGAAGTGGGAGTCTCAGACATTAAGCACCGCCAAATAAACAGTGGGGTGCCACAAGGGTCCGTGCTAGGTCCTACCCTGTGGAACGTGCTCTATGACGATCTATTTGCAATGGAACTACCGGGTGAAACGACGCTTATCGGATTCGCTGATGATGTGGCATTGGCCGTGGTTGCCAAAGATGAAAAACGATAATGGCCAAGGCAGACACTGCGTTATTACGGATAGCGGACTGGATGGAGGCAAGACAGCTGCAGCTAGCGCCAGAGAAAACAGAGGCAGTCCTCCTTAGCACACGAAGAAGATAACCCCTATCATTTTTAAATTTAAAATGATAATATAAGTATCTTGGAGTATGGCGACACTAAAATGACCTTTGCTGAGCATGTGGAAAAAACAATTGCCAAAGCCGAAAAAACAACGACGGCGCTCTCCATTTTAATGCCAAATGTCGGAGGACCTAGAGCCTCGAAAAGAAGAGCACTCTCAGGGGTAATTCATTCCCAATTGCTCTACGCGGCGCCTGTCTGGCATAAAGTTACGGATAGTGCAAGACTTGTCCAAAAACTAACAAGAACTCAACGCAAAATGGCCATCCGAATATGCAGCGCCTACAGAACAGTCTCTGCAGACGGCGTCGGAGTTATTGCGGGTGTGCCTCCTATTGAAATGCTCATAATGGAGAGACTTGAAAAATACAGAGGGGAAGATAGCAATACATGCAGAACCAACCTCATGAGTAAATGGCAAGAAAAATGGACAAACAGCACTAAAGGAAGATGGACTTGGAACCTCATCCCCAACATCGAAACTTGGCTCAACAGAAAATATGGAGAGGTAGATTATTTCTTAACGCAGGCGCTCTCTGGACACGGATGTTTTCGCCAGTATCTATTTAAACGCAACAGAGCCAACTCAGAACACTGCATCTACTGCAAAGAAAGTGATGACGCAGAGCACACACTCTTTAAATGTCCTAGATGGGAAATGCAAAGAGAAACATACAGGCAGCTTTCGGGAAGGGAATTTAACGCTGGGAACATGATGGACAGTCTAACCTACTCAGAACAAACATGGAACCATGCATACCAAGTAGTTAGAGAAATAATCGAAACAAAGGGAAGAGAGGGTAGAGTAATGTGGGAAATGGAAACTCATAGACAGCTTCTCCCATCGAAGTAATGCGAGAGCGGATTCCGGTGGGAGATAGTGTAGCACTCGAGGGGAAGTTTTTAGTGGGTAGGCGACTCCCTATGGGGATCGAATCCCACACTGGCCAGCAGCCAGAACACCATGCTGGACGTCTTTAAAAGATTTTTTACCCCTCCAAAGAAAAAAAAAAAAAAGGTCGTAGCACAAAAACGACCGATTTGCCGTCATAAAAGACCGAATTACCGAATCTTTGAATTCGAGTCCGATTCAGACTTAGTGACCTTATGAACAAAACAATTAAAACTAGGTTTGTTATTCTTGCAGAGCGATCGAGCAAGGGGTCAAAAGCGATTCGAATCAGGGAAGTGCACTGATTCGTCCTTTTCAAACGAATCGTTCGCGAACGACACACCTCTAGTCACGTCAGTCGCCCGACGGTCGCGAGCCGCGGCTGTGTATTTGGGCACCTGCATTCCGCAAACACGGACCGACGAACGTTGACAGACTAAAATACAGGAATGCACAAATAAATCGTACAATATTTGTTCGCGCCAAACGTGAATTATAATTAAACCTTCTAAGTTTATTTTATTTTTTCTTTAATTTTATTAAAAAATCCCGCGTTCGGCAAGTGCTCTGCTTAACGCAACAATAAATACATATTTTTTTAACACGTGTCTTCGTGAGGTAGCTGAAGTTACAAATCACCCATCGCCCCCAAAATCACATCAGCGCCCCCCAATTTTTTCTGGGTGTCTTACCGCCCCCCTCTAGGCCTCCAACGCCCACAAGAGGGCGTTATCGCCCACTTTGAGAAAGACTGATCTAGACTATATGTAGTTACACATTCTTTTTTTACATTCTTTACATCTCTGAACACAACACACTAAAGAATTTATTAAAATAAATAATAAGATTACATAAAAAAATTTGAAAAGCTGATTTAAAAATAAATCCGAAAACTTTTTTTTGTTTTTGAATTAAATATACAAACGCCACGCCTCTGATTAGGTTATAAAAAAAGTGACAATGCAGAATAACAACATTTATTTATAACAGATATAATATAGAAATAATATTTTTTCCTAAAATAGTAAAACTTTAAATCCCCATTTGTATCACATTCAATAAAAAGGCATGTTGTAATAGCGTCAAATGCTTATTGTTTTAGGTACTTCATAGTAATTAAGAAAACTGAAATGAGTTTTTCCTGAACTGTTCTAATTCAACATTTTCCCAGTGTGACTGTCCAGGTAACTTACCTAAAATCCTAGAAAAAAAAATATTAATCACTTTTTCAATTAAAAATTGTTGTTGCTTACTTTTTAACTTCTTCATAAACTTGTTGTCTTTTGGTAATTCCATTTTGCAAAACATCCAGATTATAGTTCAAAAGTTTTCTTGAATTCATTCCAATTAAAATGGTGTCAGGTCCTTCTTTTTGAAGTGCATCAAACACCGCCAATTTTCCTAGTTCTACATCATTTTTCTATATTAAAAAATTATTTTACAAATAAGATCTTAAATATCTGGGAACTCCTTTTGATTGTACACAAAAATGGTAGAATAGAGTTTAAAACAATGTTCTTTGACAATGCGCTGCTAAAGAACCACACAAAAACGAACATTATTAATTTTAGTTTCTTATCTTGTAAGTAGCCATCTAGCTTACCTTACAATATTCACTTGCTTCCTTACAGACTTCCTTTATCTCATTACTAGCAGGGTGCCAACTTGGGGGACCATTATTAGTAAGCAAACCCATAGAATTTACAGCAGCATTAATTATTCCGATATTCTTGGACTAAAAGAGTATTAAGAAGATTGCTGACATATAAACAAATATTTCATTTCACCTTACCTGTAAAAATGGAAAATATTCTTCCAAAGTATTGTCAATCATGGTATACCTACAATAACTAAGAACTGTCTCAATGGGAACCTGGCTTTTTTCAATACACTCCTTCAAGGTACTCACTGGGTACCCAGTAATACCTATATGCTTTGCTTTGCCTAATTTAACAATTTGTTGAACAGTTGGTAGAGTTTCATTTAGGACCATGTCTAAGCTGGGTGCAAATTCAATATCATGACACTAAGGCATAAAATTTTTTATTTAATTTAGATAAATCAGTAAATTCAAAATAAAGTTCATAATTAAATGTGAGTTAAAAATGTAAAAAAATAGGTAAAAAACTTAATACCTGTAACAGGTCGACATAATCAAGTTTTAGTCGTGCTAATGACTCATCAATACTTTTCTTTGTGCGTTCTGCAGAGAAATTAAACATAAGTTTTGGATCTTTTTCATATCTGCAGCATTTTGTTGCTAGGTAGTAAGCCTTTCGAGGAATTCCTTCAAGGCACTAAAAAGAAATGTTAAAAGTTAAAATAAAGATCACTAAACATAAATTAGTAGTGAAAACTATTTTCTAAAATTGGTTTTCAGGTTTACAAAAATTATGTTTAAAATTTTGTATATTTATAGGAGTTGTGCAAAAAGGAATATCGAGAATCCCGAGAATCTCAAATTCTTTGATCACCCTTATTATATTATAAAACATTATAGAACAAGTTTTATATATATATATATATATATATATTATATATATATATATATATATATATATATATATATATATATTGATAAAAAAATAGCTCACAAAAAGTATTTGCGTATGGCTCTCGGGGAGACTATGGTCGGTTCTCATTACTCAGATCTAAGGTAAATTATTGGCTCAAAGGGATTATATGGAGTATTTAAGAAGAGTTGAGGATGGTCTCTCTGAGAATCCAAAAGCTTTTTGACTTTTGTGAACAATCAAAGAAAATCATTTGAGTTGCCTGACTGCATGTTTTAGATAACAGAATGGCTGATAATGGTCAGAGGATAGCTGATTTTATTTTCGGACTATTTCTCCATTTTATTTAGTGATAAAGTTGCTGAGGTACCTGTATATAGTTTTAACCATAATATCGACTTTGAAATATGTGATATAGATTTAGCTAAAAGTATTTGAAAAAATTTCAATTTGCCTATGAAATTATCTTCAGGGCCTGATAAAATTCCTGAATACCTACTATGTAAACTTAAATATTGCATTTCCAAACCCTTAATGCTGCTATTTAATAGATCACTGGCCGGGGTGAGCCCAAAGTCTGGAAGGAAAGTTATATTATTCCGATTTTTAAATCTGGGGAAAGGGGTCCATCGAAAATTACAGAAGCATCTCTAGACAGTCAGCAATCCCAAAACTCTTTGATAGTATTGTTTATGATCAGCAAGGGAAGTGTGGGAGTAGGGCTGGCGAGAGTCAGTAGGATTTTTAGTGGCAGGTCTATAGTTACTAATTTTTGGTGATGTATGAAACCATCCTGCTGAATGCATTGGAACAAGGTTCTGTGGATTCAATCTATACTGACTTTAAGGCATTTGACGGGTGAATTGGGTTACTTATTGCTAAGCTGCGGGCGCTGGGGTTCGGCGACCGGGGCTGTACCGGTTTGAAACATGCTAGTGGGAGGGCAGAAGGTGAAGATTGGCAATTTCAATCCACCTGGATAAATGTAACTTCTGGTGTTCCTCAAAGGGGGTCATTGTGCCCCAATACTTTTTAAACCCTTTTCTCATGACCTGGATGCTATCTAAATGACTGCCACTTCTTGCTCTATGCTGATGACATGAAACCTTTCAGGGTTGAGGTGAGAGTGACTCCAACATTTTGCAGCAAAACTTAACATCCTTTTATCAATGGTCAGTAATTAATGATCTATCGCTTAATGGCTAAATGTTGCTCTATTAGCTTCTTTAAAAATAACGAAAAAGACAAATCGAGATTTGGGTATTCTGTTCGACTCACAAATGTCGTTCAGGGAGCACTACAACTACATCACAGGGAAGGCTTTTAAATGTTGGGTTTTGTCTTGAGGACATGTGCAGGTTTTCCAATTCTTTGCGACTACTATACTGTTCTCTTGTTAGATCTCATGTTGAATATGCCTCTACTGTATGGTCACCTTTTTATAACATCCACAAGACCCATATAGAGAGTGTTCAGAAGAAATTTGTGAGGTTTTGTGCTTTAAACTTAGCGCCTGGACAGAGTCGGGAAGTGACCCCTGATCTTAATCTGCCTCTGTTAAGGTTAGAAGAGGATTTAGCGACATTGCTTTTATACATAACCCAATTAATGGCAACATTGACAGCCCTGCCCTTCTTAGCCAGGTTCAATTGGGTTTCCCCATGATCGCTTAGGAGCAATCAAAAGTATTCTCTTTCCATTTCATCGGACCAACTATGGCATTCATGGTCCAATCTCACGGTCCCTGGATTACTTAAACTGCCACCCCGATAATCCCCTTTGGAAGCTCATTAGCGTTTTGTAGCAAATATTATGGGTCGCTGAATTAGCAATTGTAAGTGTAGATGTATTTGTAGTTTGAACTTGTTTTTGGATTGTAATGTTTAATAGGATGTTACAGTTGCATGTTATATTTTATTTTATTGTATTGAATATTTTGTCTGTTTTGTATTAATTGTTTTTATAATGGGGCATCCCGTTTATTGTTTAAATAAATAAATAAATAAATAAATATATACCAAATTTTATAAGAAAAAAATTGTTATAACAAAATAATGCTAATAAGTGAACCTCTTTATGTCAATCCTGGGACAATAAATGTTAGCCTATTTCCTTAAATGCAAAATTTAACACTTACCATTCCTAAAATTTTTTCTGATTCTCCATGACCATACCATGGAGCTGTATCAATAAAATTAACTCCATTTTTAATGGCCTCGTGGATAGTTTTTTTACATTCTTCAATATCATAGTCACTGTAAAAAATAGAATTCTTATAGTTAAAGATACGAATTATAAACAACCTTTACCTATCTGCCAACAAGATGAAAACTATTTTTTTCAAATAATATTCGCTGTCGCGAAAAAAGTCGGCCAATGCTCATCCGTTACATATAAGCGGCCAAGTTCTGCAGAACAAAGAGTCGTTTAATCTTGTCGGCGTTACTTTTGAGAATGGCCTCAACTGGCACAAGCACATTATATCCATAGCCTCGCAGGTTCAAAAAAGGTTAAATTTCTCTTTCGAGCCAGAAAGTATTTTTCTTCTTCTAATCTGTATTCTCTGTATGTATCCCAAATTAGACTCTCTTTAGAATATTGTTCTCGGCTCTGGGGAAATGCGTTCCCTACAACACTAAGCATTCTGGACTCCATTCAAAGAAGAGCCGTTCGTCTTATTAATAATCCCACGCTTACAGAAAGGCTTCCTCTTCTTGTCCACCATCGAGCTGTAGGGGATCTGTCGCTCTTCTATAGGTATTTTCACGGCTTCTGCTCAGAAGAGTTGGCCAGTATAATTCTTTCTCTGGCAACTCCCAGCAAAACAACATTTAGTGCAACTTTTATACATCCTTTGACAGTTCAGTTAGAGAGGCCCCGAACTTCCCGCTTTCTTCGTTCCTTCATCCCTAGAGTGTCAAGACTTGGAACCTACTGCCAGCAGAAGTTTTCTTCTTTTTCCCAATTCCAAATATTCAAGTCCGTGTGAACAAACTTCCCCTCATCATTTAAGACACCCACGGCGTTGTACTTAAACATCAACCTTCGTGGACTGTTTCAAGATAAAAAAAAATATATGTAAATGAAAGTATCTTAATGGGTTACCTAAAAAATTAAAGTCAAAGCTATGATTAATAAAAAAAAGAAAAAATTGAAAAGTTTTTGATACTCTCTGTATATTGTCAATTCTTATTTCTTTTTAATATTTTCTCATCAATTTCATAAATAAAGCCCCTTTTGATAATTTAAAATTAAGGAAATTATTAAAATTTGTATTAATAAAATTAAATTAAAAAAAATAAGTGGTATATTAGTCCTGTTATGTAGAAAAAATAATAAGAATTGACATTATACAGGGGGTATCAAAATTATCTCAATTTTTTTTGAAATATTCATAGATCTTATTTACATATTATATTGTATATTAAAGATAATAGTTTTTATCTGGTTGGCAGATGAGTAAGTGGGTACTTAATTTTTAAATTTTATTAAAAAAACTATAAAAAAAATAGATTATCACATATTTTTTAAATTACATATTTTATGTAGTTTAAGATACAGTATATAAAACCATTACCAATATATTTAAAAAGGTATGTCTTATAGATTCAGTACTAGTAAAAAATAATAACTTGGTGTTTTAATTATTTGCCTTACCCATAAAAATAAGAAAATCCTCCTGCACCCAGAGATATCTTGCTTACTTGAAGTCCAGTGTTCCCTAAAGCAAAATATGGCATTCTTCTAACTACATCCTCATCATGAAATTTCTCAAAGTCTCGGGGGAAATAACTACTATTGCAAATATGTTTATATTTTAAAAAAACTGTTTATACTTTTGCTC